>BPLR01009288.1:0-148392 GCA_021605095.1 Caerostris extrusa
AAAGAATGGTTAGAGCAGTTTTATCACTATATTAGTAGAGGGTATAAGGAGGATATTATTCATAATTATGGATTGAGGACTCCTAAACATTTTTTCAAAATGCAGCTGGCAAACGCTTAGACAATTGTCTCTGATGCCTTTAAGGCAAGTAAGCCGCACCTGACGTTACTCACTTTGTACCAACCGGAGGTGCGTAACTTGAAAAAATCAGCTATGAAAGCGGGGTAACAATATATCCCCGCAATACTCCACGATCGCGTTTTAGATCGGTACCCACGTGCCGAAAGTGAATTGCTGGACCACTAAAGTATCCATGGCAAACCGCTGGGACCGAACCCGAAACCTGTGGTGCTGGGCCACATAGCAAATTCCTAAAATTATGTACAATCTCTAAAATCTTATATTTGTAATTTTAAACGTAAAAAATAATTTCAATTTATAATATGCCGCTTATCAAGGATTGGAGGGTGAATGGTTCTGTCTCTCAATTTATATCATCAATAAACGTGGGTTTGATTTTGAGAAACATCAGAAAATACCAACCTAGTTAATCTGAAAATTAAAGCGAAAAATAGACTGTAACAATCACCTTTGAATCTTTTCCTTTTTCAGAACAATTTCCCTGAACTTACGCTATAAAGAGGAATTATATTTTCACCTTCTTGAGTTAAGCAGTTCTTGTTTATTAATTTATTAAAAAATAAACATAATATTTTTGTCCTTTAAAAATAAGAGCTTCTTAACTCAAAAAAGTGGATGTTTAAATTCCCGTTTGTAACTCTCTTTCAAACAATAAATAAAAGGCTTTCAGTGGTCTTTGTAACAATCTTAGCTTTAACAAACAGATTGCCTGTTGGTATTTTTCTGGATGTTTCTCACTCTCAAAGCAACCCTCTTGAGAAAAACATTTCCATGGTAAGCATGAAAGAATTTCTAAAAAAAGTAGCTGCATCACTATGTTGGCCACAGATATAAGTGAGAGATTATTATTCATGACTAGTGATTACAGAATAAACCTTTATAACAATAGAATCGATCAAAACCATAAAGAGTATAATAATTTATTTTTAGTTGTAATATTTTTAATTAAGTTTAAAACATAATAATTTGAAAATGATACAAAGCTTATAGTAGATTTATTTTGCACATACTAGAATTTTAAAACGAAATAATACTCTACCTCTATACAGTCTACATCTAGTCATCATCCTCTAGATTGACTAACTCAATTACTGAAAGCATGAATACTAATCAGGTTTATAATATTGCTGCTTTGTCATTATTATAAGTGTAGCTTTATATACACTGAGATAAGAATAAAATATTCTTCTCCTCCCCATCTTTGGAAACCGTAATAGCATAAACATTTTATTACAAGCTTTAATTATCATTACAACATAACATTTCAAAAATACTTACAAATCTTTTTAGGCATTTATTTCTGCACATACTCGAATTTCTAAATCCGAATAATATTCAATCTACCCTCTATATTGATTAACGCAGTTACGTAGAAGCGTGAATAATAATCATATTTATATTAATTGATGCTTTCTGGTCATTATTGTAATTACGTCATTATTATGAATTTCTTGCCCATATATATCACGAATAGAAAGAGAACAAATTATCAACCCTTCAATCCTGAAAAACTATATAACCTATTATAAACATTACAGTATATATATATATATATATATATATTATAAATATATGGAGTTAGTAAACATATTGCGTTTAATTAAAATTTAAAAAAATATGTCGATGCCAATATTCAATATCAGATTTTAAAGAATTCAATTCAAACTCCTTGTAGAAAGATTATTCCATACATACTGGATTTTTGAAAACCTAATAATGCTGTATATTTCTAAAAGTTCCGCCAAAAATAAGTAGAATTGTTACATTTATATATAGATCACATGTTCTATTCTTTCCCCCATGGAAATAAAGAAAACCCAAATTGCTGGACTGAAATATTTTGCTCCATCGGGATTCTCTATCTCAACATGTATCGTCTTCCATTCATGAAAGTAAAGTTAATTTCTTATTAAAAATGAAAGAAAAATGCTCACTCTTCAAATAGATGCGCCTCTGATTTTCCTACAACAAAAATTCCCGCCTGTCGATGATAGTACAAACGAAGATCTAAGCATGCAAGTTTCGAATATTCTACGACGGACACTTCTTTAACTCTGATGTTTTTCATCTAAAAATATGGCAAACCGGACCTCATTCTTCCCACAGATCCCTTGCGTGACGAAAAATGCCGAATCTGGCAAAAATACGAATTGAAGCAGCGAATTCATGCACGAAGTATACAAAGTGGCTATTTGGACATTTTTACTTTCTTTATTTTTATAGTTTATAGTAAAAAAAATCCATCCATTAGTATTTCTTGAGAATCAGCAGAAAAAGTCTGTACACTGGTGGATGTATGGCAGGGATTTAAAAACATAGTTGTGCAAACTGAAAAATCAATCTTTTATTTATTTAAAATACATAGATGGTGGATGTAAAAAGTAAAATATATATTTTACAGATGTTTTGGAATTGGCTCTGAATTGCAGAAATAAAACACATTTTCCCTTTGTTCTATCGGAAAAAAAGAAGGTACATTTTAGCTTTATCAACGACATGTGGTAAAAGAATTGGATGTTCTTGTAAAGAAGAGGAATGTAAAGAATGTAGACATTTTCTCTTTGTTGGAACAGAAAATGCACCGTCTGAGCAATTTTTCTAATAGAATAATCTTTATATTGTAGTACATTTTCAATTGTTTTCGCGTACAAAAATTGAAAGTAGAAGTAGAGTCTAAAAATACTATTTCTTGACTGGAAAATTTATTCATAAAGCCATAAAAGTCAAAAACGTAATAGACGTTAATATTACTTTATCACTGAATAAGAACAAAAATGAACGTAATATTGTTACTCCAGAAAATAAGAACTACTTAACTCCAAAAGGTGAAAGTTTAATTCTCCCTCTGTAGCGTGAGTTCAGGAAATTGTTCTAAAACGAAGAGACTCAATGGCGTGATTGTAACAGAGTATTTTTGCATTAACACTCTTGATAACAAGTTTATAATATGTTATTTATATACTATGTGGAATATACGTTTATATATATAAACATATTATGCATTTATAATTTTTTTTTACTTTTTAAATAAGTCAAAAACATAAAATTCATAAATGCGTCATTGCCAATATTCAATGACAAATTTCAAAAGAATTCTAATTGAAACCTTAGGGATTTCTATTTCTGGGTACATACTGAACTTTAAAACCGAATAAAGTCAAAGTCATAAGCTGCTAAAAATAAGAAAAGGAGAATTGTTACATTTATACCTTAGATCACATCTTCTATTTCCGCCAAGAAATAAAAATCAAAATGTTGACTCAAATATTTCATTTATTGTGATTCTCTATCTCAAACATGTATCTTCTTTCGTCCATGGAACTTAAAGTCAATTTCAAAAAATAAAAAAAAGAAAAAAAAAAAATGCTCACTCTTCAAATAAAATGGCGTGGATTTTCCTACAAAAGGTCCCGTTTTGTCGATGATAGCTTACACGTTTCGAATATCTTCTACGACGAGACACTTTAACTTGATGTTTTTCATCTAAAATATGGCAACGGGACTCATTCTTCCCATGATCCCTTGCGACGGAGAAATGTTGAATTGGCAAAATACGAATTGAAGAAGTGAATTCGCATGCACGAAGTATACGCTATTTGACATTTTTTTTTCTTGCTTTTTATAGTTTATAGTAAAAAAAAAAAAAAATCCATTACATTTCACGGTGAATCTGCAGAAAAGTCATGGACAGGGATTTAAAAAACATAGTTACATGCAAAACGGAAAAATCAATCTGGATTTATTTAAATACATAGAAAAAAAAAATGGCACATGTAAAAACTGTGTTCCTTTTTTTTAAGAAATAAAAATATTTTTACAAACGTTTTGGAATTGACTCGAATTAGAATCAATACATTTTGTTCTATCGAAAAAAAAAAGGTACATTTTTAAAAGCTCTTATCAACGACATATGGTAGAATTAGATGTTCTTGTAAAGAAGATGAATAAAGAATATACACTTTTTTGTTGAACAGAAAATGCAAACCGTCGCAGCGATTTGTCAATAGAATAATCTTTGTTTTTAGTACTTTTTCAGTGTTTCGCACATAAAATTGAAAGTAGAAAAAGTTAAAATGTCTTTTTCTATACTATTTCTTGACTGGAAAATTTATTCATAAAACCTAAAAGTAAAAATGCAATACGTTCTTATTACTCAGGACTGTATAAGAAAAGAATAAACATAATATTGTTATTGGGGAAAAACTACTTATTTCAAGAAGGTGAAAGTTTAATTTTCCTTAACTTGAGTTCAAATAATTGGATCTATAAAACGAATAGACTCATTGGTTATTGTAACATAATATTTTAGCTTTAATATTCAGATTGTTTAGTTGGTGATTTCTGTTGTTTCATTTTCAAGTTAGTGAAACAATTTGTATGTACGCATAAAAGAATGGTTAAAAGTAGTTTATCACTATATTAGTAAAGGTATAAGGAGATTATTATTCATAACTGATTAGGATCAAATTTTTTTTTTCTAATGCAGCTGGCAAACACTTAGACAGTTGACTGTATGCCTGAAGGCAGAAAGCGCTGCACCGACGTTACTCACTTAGCACTACCGAGGAGAGATATGTGAAGTTTGAAAAATAAACTGCTGACTCGGATAAGCAATACCCTCCACAACTCTATACGATCCCATTTAGACCGAGACCTATCGTTTAAAATGGATTCGAACTATTACAAGCATCCATGGCGCCACCGAACTCTCGAATCCTGTGGTAGCGAGCCCTAGAGCTCTGGGTCACTCGGCCATTCAGGCACCTGGGACTCGACTTTATAAAAAAATAGAATCGAACAAATTAAAAGAGTAAAAAGTAATAATAATAATCGAAAAACAATTTGGTAAATAAATTTATCATGGAATATTAACAATTTTATGATAAAAATTTTTTTCATAAAAACTGCGGATTAATTTTAATAACATTCATTATCCTATCCTAACTAATGCGCACAACGATCATCCATTTATCAACATGACATCGACCAATAAGAAACAAAATAATAATTTTAGTTTTATTGAAGATGCCATCTAAATAACCTTTTATTTTTTTCTATATTTCTAAACAGGCTTCCCCTATATATATATAATATAAGCCTTTTGGGCATATTAAACCAATTATGTTTATGAGAACATGTTTAAATATCGAATTAATTTTTGCAGTAATGTGGCAGTAGGGCTGTAGGGTAAATATTGATTCTCCTTTTGTTAATTTCCAAGAGAATATCAATATCATTCCATTTTTATACAACTATTTCCTCTTTTGAAATACTTAGAGATAATTACGTTATTAATACGTACGCATTATTATGGAAATAAAAAAGTTATGGAACAGATATTTTTTTCATCCTTTTAAAATAGTGCTTTAACGAGATATGATGATTCATATCAATAATTTCTCCCTCAACAACTTATTTGGTACATCTTATTCAAAGTATTTAACTAAATATATAAATATAAAATATGAAACATATTGATTATCAACATAAGACTAACATTCATTCTGGTTTATGTGTTTGTTATTTCCAATGAAAAAGATATCAATAATTTTTTTATATAATTAATGTACTTTTTTCATTTTAAAACACTATAAGAAATACAGAAGATAAAAATTGGATTTCTTTAACATTTCATATGACACGACACCTTCGATTCATAACTTCTACTGCAAAAGCTTAAAAGAAGAATTGTTACATTTATACATAGATAATATATTTTATTTCCCCATATGAAATAAAGAAAACAAATTGTTGACTCAAATTTCGCCTATCGTGATTCCCAGTATCTCAAATATGCATCTTCTTTCGTCCATGGAACTTAAAGTCAATTGGGAAAAAAATAAAATAAATAATAAATAAAAATGCTTACCTTCAAATAAATGCCGTGGATTTTCCTACAACAAAAAAAAACCTCTCGTTGATGATAGTACAAACGGAGATCCAGCATACACATTTGAATATTTCTAAGACGGACACTTTAACTCTGATGTATTTCATCTAAAAATATGGCAACGGGACTCATTCTTCCCATGATCCCCTTTTGCGACGAGAAATGTTGAATTGGCAAAATACGGGTGGAAGAAGTGAATTCATGCACGAAGTATACGCTATTTGACATTTCTTTTTCTTGCTTTTTAAAGTTTATAGTAAAAAAATCCGTTACATTTCTTGAGAATCAGCAGAAAAGTCTGTACACTGGTGGATGGCCGGGATTTAAAATAAAACCATAGTTATGCAAAACGCAAAAAATCATTCTAGATTTATTTTAAATACATAGAAAAAAATGGTACATGTAAAAAAGTGTGTTCCTTTTTTTAAACAAAATAAAAAATATTTACAGACGTTTTGGAATTTGGCTCGAATTAAGAATCAATACATTTTGTTCGATTGAAAAAAAGGTACATTTTTAAAAGCTCTTATCAACGACATATGGTAAAAGAATTGGATGTTCTTGTAAAGAAGAGAAATAAAGAATAAACATTTTTTTTATTGAACAGAAAAATGCACCATCGTAGCAATTTTTCAATAGAATAATATTATATTTTAGTACTTTTTCAATTGTTTCCGCATATAAAATTGAAAGTTGAAAAAAAGTTAAAATGTCTTCTTTTTCTATTCTATTTCTTGACTGGAAAAATTTATCCATAAAACCATAAAAGTCAGAAATGTAATACGTTTATAGTTCTTATCACTGAATAAGAACAAAATATTGTTACTCAGAAAATAAGAAATACTTAACTCAACCAAGTGAAAATTTAATTCTTCTCTGTAGCTCGAGTTCAGGAAATTGTTCTAAAAAAACGAATAGTTTCCTGGTGGTTGCAACAGATTGTTTTTGCTTTAACTTTCAGATAGAATCGTTGGTATTTTCTGATGTTTCTCACCATCAACACCTTTTTTCTATACTACTTCTAGACTGGAAAATTTATTCATAAAACCATAAAAGTCAAAAATGTAATACGTTCATAGTTCATATCACTGAATAGGAGCAAAAATATTGTTACCCAGAAAATAAGAAATACTTAACTCAAGCAGGTGAAAGTTTAATTCTCTCTGTAGCGTGAGTTTAGGAGGGAAATTGTTTTAAAAATTGTTCTCAATGGTGATTGTAAGATGGTATTTTTTCTTTAACAATCTAGATACATTATTGTGTTTATTATTATACATTAATACATTATTGTGTTTATTGTTATACATTATTGTGTTTTCTTTCAACAATCTAGAAGTTTATAATATGTTTTTATGCATTATTGTATATATTATATATATATATGTAGAAATATATTATAAACGTTTTTTATATTTTTTTTTAACTTTTTTTAAATAAGTTAAAAACATAACATTTCATATATATATGTGTCATTGTCAATGTTCAATGTTAAATTTTAAAGAATACCATTCAAAACTATTAGAGATTTATTTATACATACTGAACTTTGAAACTTAATAATGCTGTACATTTTCAAAGTGTTTCCAAAAAACAAAAAAAAAAAATCAGAAAAAGAATTCTTCCATTTACACGTGTAGATCACATGTTCTATTTCCCCGGTGAAATAAAAGAAAACCAAATTGTTGACACAAATATTTGGCCTGTCGTGATTCTCTATCTCATATATGTATCTTCTTTCGTCCATGGAACTTAAAGTCAATTTCAAAAATAAAATATATATAAAAATGCTCACTCTTCAAATCAATGCCTTGGATTTTCCTACAACAAAAAATTCTGGTCCTGATTGTCGATGATTGCACATACGAAGACGGACACTTTAACTTGATGTTTTTCATCTAAAAATATGGCAACGGACTCATTCTTCCCATGATCCCTTGCGACGGAAAAATGTTGAATTGGCAAAATACGAATTGGAAGAAGTGAATTCATGCACGAAGTATGCGCTATTTGACATTTCTTTCTTGCTTTTATAGTTTATAGTAAAAAAAAAAATCCATTACATTTCTTGAGAATCAGCAGAAAAAGTTTGTACACTGTTGGATGTATGGCAGGGATTTAAAAAAAACCATAGTTATGCAAAACGCAAAAATCATTCTGGATTTATTTAAATACATAGAAAAAAAAATGGTACATGTAAAAGTGTGTTCCTTTTTTTTTTTAAAAAAAATAAAATATTTTTACAGACGTTTTGGAATGGCTCTGAATTCAAGAATCAATACATTTTGTTCGATTGAAAAAGGTACATTTTTAAAAGCTCTTATCAACGACATATGGTAAAAAGAATTGGATGTTCTTATTTACAGAAAGAGAAAAGAATAAACATTTTTTATTGAACAGAAAATGCACCATCGTAGCATTTTCAATAGAATAATATTATATTTTAGTACTTTTTCAATTGTTTCGCATATGAAATTGAATTCTTAAATTTATACATAGATCACATGTTCTATTTCCCCCAGTAAAATAAAGAAAAACCAAATTGTTGATACAAATATTTGGTCTATCGTGATTTCTCTATCTCAAATATGTATCTTCTTTTGTCCATGGAACTTAAAGTCAATTTCAAAAAATAAAAAATATATATATAAAAATGCTCACTCTTCAAATCAATGCCTTGGATTTTCCTATAACAAAAAATTCCTGATTGTCGCTGATGGCACAAACGAAGATCTAAGCATACGTTTCGAATATTCTACGTCGGACACTTTAACTTGATGTTTTTTCATCTAAAAATATGGCAACGGACTCATTCTTCCCATGATCCTTGCGATGGGGAAAATGATGAATTGGCAATATACGAATTGGAAGAAGTGAATTCATCCCCGAGAGAATACGGTATTTGACATTTCTTTTTATAGTTTATAGTAAAAAAATCCATTACATTTCTAGAGAATCCGCAGAAAAAGTTTGTACACTGGTGGATGTATGGCAGGGATTAAAAAAACATATTTATGCAAAACGGAAAAATCAATTTGGATTTATTTAAATACACAGAAAAAAAAGGGTACATGTAAAAAGTGTGTTCCTTTTTTAAAAAAAAAAAATTATTTACAGACGTTTTGGAATTGGCTCGAATTCAAGAATCAATAAATTTATTTTCTATCGAAAAAAAAAGGTACATATTAAAAAGCTCTTATCAACGACGTATGGTAAAAGAATTGGATGTTCTTGTAAAGAAGAGGAATAAAGAATAGACATTTTTTTTTTTTGCTGTGGAACAGAAAAATCCACCGTCATAGAAATTTTCCAATAGAATAACCTTTATATTTAGGTACTTTTCAATTTTTCCGCGTATAAAATTGAAAGTTGAAAAAAGTTAAAATGTCTTGTTTTTTTTATACTATTTCTAGACTGGAAAATTTATTCATAAAACCATGAAAGTCAAAAACGTAATAAGTTCATTGTACTTATCACTGAATAAGAACAAAAAATGAACCTAATATTGTAACTCTAGAAACTAAGAACTACTTAACTCAAGAAGGTGAGTTTAATTCTCCTCTGTAGCGTGAGTTCAGGAAATTGTTCAAAAAAAAAACGAATGATTCCTAGGTGATTGTAACAAAATATTTTTTCCTTTAAAATCTCGTGATAAGAAGTTTATAATATGTTTTATATATATTTTATGTTTTATATGTTTACATATTATAAGCATTTTTTTTTTTTTTTATTTTTTCAAATAAGTTAAAAACATAAAATTTCATAAATGTCACTGTCAATATTCAATGTTAAATTTTAAAGTATTCAATTCAAAACTTTTAGAGATTTATTTTATACATACTGAACTTTGAAACCCATTATAATGCTGTACATTTTCAAAATGTTTCCAAAAAGAATCAGAAAATTTAGAATTGTTACATTTATACATAGATCACATGTTCTATTTCCCCCCATAAAATAAAGAAAACCAAATTGTTGACTCAAATATTTCGTCTATCGTGATTCGCTATCTCAAATATGTATCTTCTTCCGTCCATGGAAGTCAATTTCAAAAAATGAAGAAAATAAAAAAAAAAAGGCTCCCTCTTCAAATAAATGTCGTGGATTTTCCTACAAAGAAAAATTCCCGCTAGTCGATGATGGCACAAACGAAGATCTAAGCATACATGTTTCGAATATTCTACGACGGACACTTTTAACTTGATGTTTTTCATCTAAAAATATGGCAACGGGACTCATTCTTCCCATGATACCTTGCGATGGAGAAATGTTGAATTGGCAAAGTACGAATTGTAAGAAGTGAATTCATGCACAAAAAAATACGGTATTTGACATTTCTTTTTCTTACTTTTATATAGTTTATAGTAAAAAAAAATCCATTACATTTCTTGAGAATCAGCAGAAAAAGTCTTTACACTGGATGTGGCCGGGATTTAAAAAAAACATAGTTATGCAAAACGGAAATATCAATCTGGATTTATTTAAATACATAGAAAAAATATGTTACATGTAAAAGTGTGTTTCTTCTTTTTAAAAAAAATAAAAAATATTTCACAGACGTTTTTAGATTTGGCTTGAATTCAGGAATCAATACATTTTTGTTCTATCGAAAAAAAGGTACATTTTTAAAAGCTCTTATCAACGACATATGGTAAAAGAATTGGATTTTCTTCTAAAGAAGAGGAAGAAAAATAGACATTTTTTTTGTAGAACAGAAAAATATTCTTGTCATAGAAATTTTTAAATAGAATAATCTTATATTTTAGTACTTTTCAATTGTTTCAACATATAAAATTGAAAGTAGAAAAAAGTTAAAATGTTCTTCTTTTTCTATACTATTTCTTGACTGGAAAATTTATTCATAAGACCGTGAAAGTCAAAAACGTAATACTTTTCATATAAATTATCAATGAATAAGAACAAAAATAAACATAATATTGCTACTCGGAAAATAAGAACTACTTTACTCAAGAAGGTGAAAGTTTAATTCCCGTTTGTAACTCTTCTAAAAAATGAAAAGACTCAATGGTGATTTTTACAGACTAAGTAAGAGGTAAGAGGACGAGCGTTATCCTGTTGGAAAACTCAACCTTGAATGCTGTTCATGAATGGCAGCACTACAGGTTGAATTACCTGCCTGATGTACAAATTTACAGTCAGTGTGTTTGGGATAACCACGAGTGCTCCTGCTGTCATAACAAATTGATCCCCACATCATGACTCAGGTGTAGGTCCAGTGTATCTAGGTCGCAGACAGTCTGGTTGCAGGAGTTCCCTGTCATCTTTCTCACCAACACACGGTCATTACTGGCACCAAGGCAGAACCTGCTTTCATCCGAAAACACAACAGATCTCCACTCCGTCCTCCAATGAGCTCTGTCTTGACACCACTGGTATCGCAAACGGCAATGGCTTGAGTCAGTGGAATGCACGCTACGGAGCGCCTGGCTCAGAGCTGTTCTTGAAGAAACCGATTTCTAACAGTCCGTTGTGTCATTGTGGTACCAACTGCAGCTCAATTTCTGCCGCAGACGCAGTACGATGCACCACAGCTGTACGCAGAATGCGGTGTTCTTCGCTCTCAGTTGTGTCACGTGGCCGGTGGGAACCCTGTCTTCTTGAGGCAATACCATTCCATGACCACTTCTCCCAACAATCATGCCCAGTGGACACATTCTGGCCATGTCTTTCTGCAATATCGCGGAAAGAAAATCCACCTTCTCGTAGCCCTATTATACGCCCTCGTTCAAAATCGGTGAGCTGTTGATAATGGTTTCTTCGTCTTCTTAAAGGCATTCTTGGCTAACGTCAATTCAATGCGTCAAATTTCAAAGCTGAATAACGCTCACGAACTGTACAGCACGTATTTAAAGTAAACCTGATTTGCAGGTTCCGAATGGTACTACTAGCGCTACACTTATGCACAAAGCGCGAAAATTGAATCGATGCCATCTTTCAGATGTGTATAAACAAGCCTACCAAATTTTGTTTATCTAACACAAGTTTTCTTGGTATTGAGATTTTTTTCCGTCAGTGTATTTATGTTATTGATCAATTGTCATTATTATGAGAAAAAATAAATTATTATCAAAAAGAATAGAATATATTTATAATCGAATATCAAATTTCACTCCCAAAATATTTTTTTCTGCAATAGAGTCAAAATTTTTGTTTTGATTTAAAAATTTCTTTTACATATATTTTTTTTTATTACTAGCATTTTCAAAAATTTTAGTAAATAAAGATTTAAATTTAAAAATGAAAAAAACATAATTTTAATCATAGACCTAAAATTTTTCTAAAATAATTTTCAAAATAAATTTAATTCATTTGCAACCCTTTTGTAATACAGGTAAACAAAAGTTCTCAATTTTGAGATAGATGGCCAATATCATTATTCAAATAAAAATTAAAGGTCTATGACGTTTGACATGCATTTCAGTCCAAAGGGCGGAGATTTTCAGTTCTCGAGTCTCTAGATTTTAAATTTTGGTCTATACCAAGTTTTGTTTAATATCACTTGTATTTATATACACTCATGCTGGTGGAAACTCCGGCCTAATTCAGAATCACTTCAGAAAATGAACTCTAAAACAACATTTCCGTCAAATTCATCGCAGAACACCCTCCTTTCAACTAAAAAGTCTCCTTGTAAGAAAATCCGGAATGGGTAGGGATCAGCTTTTTCACTTCTCATTTTAATAGAGCTTTTGGTGCTATAATCATCAGATGGAAACAACTCATGGCGTAGTCCATATTCCATCTGAGTGTTTTACGGCTAATTTCCTGAGTCAGTATTATTATGCGTTATACCGAATATCTGAACTTGATCGATTTGAGTGACACGTTGTTCTTAACGATTCCAAAATATGGTAATTGCATTTATATTACCCACATGTCACGCCGATCCTACTACGTCGGATGAGGACCGGCTTATCTGCTGTCAAATTTTGGTATGTTGCTAGTATATACTTTTCAGAGAATGTACTTTCAGCTCTCTTCTTAGAATTAAATGCCGACAACTCTTTAAATGGGAAATATGCTACAATATCTATAGGCACAATTGGTCTAATAATGTCTAGGTTTCATAAGATGTATTCCACTTAAAGCTTTTAAAAATTGATACCTGTTAGAGAACAGGCATTGTAGAATTTTTAGTCAGTGGTTTTATGATGTTTTCGATGAATCGCATATGTTTTAGCAAATGATTCTCGATTTGAAGAGAGCGCCAGGCAAAATTCAGAACTGTCATTTGTCGAATTTGTTTTTGATTGCTTCTATTGGCTCGTTTGGGGGTGGTATTATATCTTGTTCAGAATTTTCACCTGCATGTTCATGACGATGACAGGCCACATCTATCCATGTCATTCTGGAAAATACCTTTTTTGAACTTTAGTGGGCGCCATGGATGTTAATACAGTTTTCTCAAATATTAATTCAGTAATCAAATTAAATTAATTAATTTTGTTTTTTCAATTAAATTGATATCTACCAATAGATGGCGCCAGATAAACTTAAAAAATGAATGAAAATTATTTAAAAAGGAATTTCTGCAATCAAGTGAAAAAAAACCTGAGTCAATTGATTTAAAAAATGGCATTTTATAATACTTGTTATTTTTTATTTACTAACAGTCAGACAAAAATTTTAATAACAAAGATTGAAGTATATTTAAACATGAAACAAACATAATTTTAATCATCACTTAAAATTTCGATCTAAAATAATTTTTCAAAATAAATCATTAATTCATACACCCTTTCGTAACTACAGGTAAAGTAACAAGTTCTCAATTTTGAGATAGATGGCCAATATCATTCTTCAAATCTTTTGACATTATGACGTTTGACTCGCTATTTCGAAATTAATTAGATTTTCATTAATGTCTCTAGATCTAATTAAAATTTTAATGCCACTGTCAAGTTTTGTTTAATATACTTGTATTTATATATATATGCTGTTTAATTGTATAAACAAACAAGATATTAAACTTAAATCTAGAAACCAAACAAGCCTAATTCTTAAATTAGGTTTGACCGTGGAACTTATCCAAGCATAATATGAATAATTAATTGTTAAGAAAATGGCTAAACTAGCTTTTAAGGCCTTTTGGTAGTTTTTTTTTGTTGTTTTATTTATTTATTTATTTTAAGTTAGCCTGCCTACGAACAGTAAAACTTAGTAAAAAATGATATCAACCATGAAAATTTGCCAACCTCGTACAATCGCCAAATTGGCGAAAACCTAATTAGGTAATTTCTTAGAGAGAGGAGAGATAACTTAATATGCTTTTAGCCCATAATATACAAAATGGATTCTTGAGACAAACATTTGCTGTTGAATGATACATTAATTCCCAAAAGATATGACACATTTATATGAGAGAAAAAGAAAAGTAATTCGACCTAGACACTATATCTGTGCTAGGGCGTGAATTGACAAAATATGTCTTGTTGGCAATAAATTAGAAACATTCAATAAAATATTTTATTCTATTAATTTTTTATGAAATTCAGGGCCGGATGATGATTTATGTTTAGTTTTTATTTTCAAGATTTGAAAGCTTTTAAAATTGATTTATGATATGCTTTTTTAAAGTTAAAATAACATATTTTGAGATGGGATGCTTTTAACTTTCAGCAACATTTAAAAAAATATTCACAAAATAATTGCTAAAAACCTTACAGTAATGAAACAACCTTTTGAAAATGAATTTGTACTCTGAAGATTGTAACATATTTGATACAACTTAAATTCTATTATGTTATCTTGTGCGTTGCATCTCAAAATAAACAGCTCTGAAAGAGACAAGCTAAGAGTAAAAACATACATAACTACGTAGTTTCGAAATTTTATATCTTTGTTTTACTTTAGTTATAATATATTAAAAAAAAGGAATTGAGATTAACTTACTTGAAATAAAAAATGGTGTATAAAAATATTTTAATGAATTTCCTTAGTATAACAATACCAGACGTGGCTTTTAAATTATGTAAAACACTTTTAAAAAAATTCTGTTTACAAATTTAACTATGACTTGTTTTTGAAAAAATGTTACAAAAATATTCTTTTTTCTGGAATTTTTTTTAAATTGTAACTCCAAATTTTGCTTTAAAAAGAACCAAGGTAGCCTTTTTAAGAAACTTCTTTTTTATTATTTAATTTTGCGATGTTTTTAAATTTTCTTTCTTAAAAAATATGCCTTACTACTTTGCTCTTTTATATATTATTCCAATGAGAGAGAAAAGGTAAAAAATTCTTAACGCACGGTACATGAAATTATCGTTAATTTTTGTTGACTAATTAATCATGATGTGTTAACGTCAGATCTAAAATGATATACGAGGAAAAAATGCAAGCGCTTTCAAGGCTAAAGTTGCATTTTCGTTTTTATAGGAGAGGAAAAAAAACCCATTAAAAAAGGTTTAATAGAACTTTATTAGAAAATCATACATCTCAACCGTCATCCGACAAGAGTGTTTTTCCACACATCTATTTACAATCAGCTGTCCCTCACAACCAAAGATAACGTGGGTTGTTGTTTGCTGTCACACGGAGACGCTCGGAGCAAAAGCAGCTCACCTTTTATGCGCTCTCGTCTGGACGGTCAGCAAAGTGCGATCTACGCGTGCTAAAAAATTTGTTGAAATGTAAAAACAATACCTTCTTTGGATGCCTGTAGTTGCAGTCATCTGAGTGAGGTTCTATCAGAGGACCGTTATGAGTCATGAACAGATAGTATGAACTCCAATGTGGAAGAGAATGTTCTATGTCTGGTACTGGACAATCCACAGTTGAGTACATAAACTGTAATGTTATTACGTATACTACTACACCATATCACATCACATCATTGTGTCTTATAGCGTTATATTGTATAGAGGGAAAGGGGACAGCTTTTGCTGTAATGGAACACCCGTAAGTAGAAATCTGACTTGATTTCATGAACGCTATTACAGTCATATGATACATGGATCTACGGTTTAAAGTAGATTCCGAACCACTACAAACATCCAAGGCACTGCCGGGAGTTGAATGCGAAACATGTGGCACAGAGCGCCAGAGCGCTAGACACTTGGCTATTCAGGCTCACATATCCATTATTAGAAAATGTAAACTAATAAATGTTTTTTTCTTATAATGCAGCTGGCAAATAGACCGTGATCTTCTTATGCCATAAGGGCTGCACCGATGTTACTCCCTTTGCATTACCCAGGACGCGTGTAACTTGATGGTAAGCCACGGACGCGGAGTAACAATGCCCTCGAAACGCTCTACGATCCTGTTAGGATCAGGACCTACGGCTTAAAGTGGACTCTGAACCACTACAAATACCCATGGGCAAAAAAGTCGGAATTTGAACCCGATACCTGTGGTACCAAAAGCCAGGGCGCTAGCCACTCAGCCATCAGGTCCCTAAACTAATAAATGTAACCTTAAACATTTTCTCTAAATTTATTATCATAAAGTAGTGAAAATCCCCACACTCATGCGTGTGCGTGCGCTATATATTTATAGTAATACTAAGCTTTCAAAATATATTTACATGAAAACAACTACCTCTAAATATTTAAAAATTGGAAATCCATTACTACAGCTCAAAACAGAGCGTAATATAAATGGTTTCTTAGTAATAGCAAACATAAAAGTGAGAGAAATATATAAATTATCCTGTTTTGTTTACTGAATATTATACATTTTCGAAAATATTAATAGTTTTTGTTTTCCCATTTAGACTAAGGTTAACAAAATCAGCTGTTATTACTTTTAAAAGCATTGTACGTTTCTATGTTATTTCCGAAATGCACACATTAATAGTTGTTCGTTAAAAATACTGTTTTTAAAAAACGATTGGAAAAGATATTTATCATTTTGGTATACTACACAAAAATAGTGCTTTGTAGTATATCAAATGATAACTCAATCACTTTTCCAATCGCTTTTTAATTAATAAAGCTTATTATTTTATTAATAAATCACTTTTACTAATAGCATTATGTAATTAATAAATAGTATTATTTTATTAATAAATCACATTATTAATAGTATTATGTAATTATCAACATTTGCTTACAATTAAAATAATAGTTTAGTGCTCCATTTTGTAAGTTTCGTTAACGCATATGAAAACAAATATGTTCACAAATACACAATAAAAATTAATAAATTAAACCTTTATTAATATAGTTCACTAATTTTAATAACTTGATTAGGCAAAATCGTATCGCATTGTTGATATTTAATATTTATTTTTTATTTAGAAATAATTATACAACTTAATAACTATCCTATCCAACTTCCCTATCCAACTTAATAGCAACACAAATAAAATTATTTAAAGTTTAGCCTTTAATATTTAGATAATTATGCCATTTGGTTAAAATACACTAATAATTTAAAATAATCTAATAACTCGCTTAGAATTTATTGCAAACGATTTTTTGTAGCTTTACTTAATATCACCATAGCGTTAAAAAGTCATAAACAGCAAAAATCAACAGCAAATATTTGCAGTTTCATAACAATCCGAAGTTTATTAGATAAAAGGTAATATAAAAATAGAGTTTAATAAATGTTAGGAAAAAAAAAAAAAAAGCCATTTACACGAAGTACAGTAGTAAAGCAATTAAAAAAATATTTACCATTTTGTAGACTCGTAGAGATTTCAGAGATGAGAAAATTGTTGAGCAAGTAGTTATTTTTCGTGAAAAATAATCTATTGCTACGAAGGACTTTCAGCTGCCTAAAAACATATGATCAAGTATCAAATGTCTAAGTGGAAAGAAAACGATATTAAGCAATTAACTGTCTGTTAAATTAAGGAAAAACAGTTTCATTTGTTCTTTATAGAATAATAGTTTCTTAAACGGTTAATTTGCTTTTGTGTCTGTCTTATCCGACTGTTAATAAAATTTTAGGGAATAATTTGATAAGTGCTATAGCTTGGTAAGATCTTAATGTGGAAACGCAGTATCAATTAAATTTCATTTTGTATAAAATATCCTCGATAAATTTTAATTAACTAGTCTGAATTGACATATTTGAGGTAAACGTATTTTATTTTAAGTAAGAAGACTCATGGAAAGAAACATTAAAAGGACATATACTACTGTGCCCAAAAAAATGAAGACGAATTTTTTTATTTTTTTCAAAAACTCTTTACTTATTCTTCCAAATTTATTTCATCGCCTTCAATGTAATTCCCTCCGGAAGCAATACTCTTATGCCAACTTTTTTTTCCCAATCCTCAATGCTTGGTAAAAAGTCATCGACAAGGATGGCCTTCAAAGCGCGCGGCTATTCACGTTGAATCTCTTCAATCGACTCAAAAAGAGGTTGTCCCCGGAATGGTCTTTTCATTTTAGGGAATAGCGGGAAGTCGCTAAGTGTAAATACGGTGGTTGTGGAACGATATGGCTTTCATATTTGGTGAAATTATCACGAAGAATCAAGGCGGTGTGAGCTGGCGCATTCAGTGTTTTCGGTACCAATCGAGATTTGACGCGTTTGAGCCCAAAATGTAATTGACCGATCCTTTTGAAATTCCAACATCATCATCAAGGCCTCTAATTGTAAATCGACGGTTTGCAAGCACCAACTCTTTAATTTGTTGGACGTGATCTTCGTCGGTTGAGGTTGAGTGTCGACCAGAGGTTTCTTTTTCAACGCGTTCTCTGCCTTCTTTAAATTGTTTATATCACTTGTAAGCATTTCTTTCCGATATAGGAATGCTCACCGAATGCCTTCTCTGCAATATTCTATAAGTAATGCAAAATTTAAAATGTAATGCAAGTTCTTTGCTCAATTAATTCAAACATTTTAAAAATCGCAGAGTTTGAGCGTCTCACAAAGCCAAGCGTAACTCAATCACTAATGAATACTTGTCATTAAATTTGACACAAATATCAAGGACAAGGCAGCAAAAAAAAAAAAAAAAAAAAACATAAATTAGTCTTACTTTTGGACACAGTAGTACATTAAAAACGCTTACCTTACTAACTCTGCAAAGTTATCCTTTAAAAATAATTTTTTTTTTCAAATCAGCTGGCATGTAATCATTAATTGACCCAGCGTTGACCGGACGTAGACATTTTTTTTTTTTTTATTCAGAGGATGAAAGTGTTCATCGCAAATATATAACTTACTTTATTTTTCGCATTTAATATTAATTTCTAATTATAACAAACATTCTGATAAAAAATAACTCACGAGAACTTTAAGATTTTGACTATTTTTAGTTTTATTAAATTTTATTGGGAAAACAAGCAATATAGAAAAAAAAAACTATTTTTTTTATATAGTCAATTCCTACTTTTAAAGTTGAAATTTTCCTCTTATATCTGGCGCCATCTATTGATAGAAACATACAATTTAAATCTAAAAAAAATAAATTAATTAAATTTAATTAATGAATTAATATTTGAAAAAACTGTATTAACATCCAGTGTCATCCACTACAAGTTCACAAAAATATATTTCAACTTGAGTGGATGAATAAAAAGTATTTATTAGCGATCGAAAATTTGAACAAGATATATATAGGGAGAGCGTGAACTTATAGTAGGAATTGAAAAAAAAAAAAAAGGTGAAAATGTGCAAAGGAATCAAGAAGAAATTGCAATTATAGATGGGATATAACAAGAAAAATTATTATGAATAATTATACATATATAAAAAATTAAATTATATATTATATTATTAAATACAAAATATATAAAAGTGAAGCATAAATAAAACTATAAAATAAAATATCTTTTTAAAAATATTTTTTTTCCTAACACTTAGACAGTTATCTTCGATGCCTTAAGGCTAGCGCTGCACCGACGTTACTCACTTAGTACTACCCAGGAAGTGCGTGTAGCTTGAAGATAAGCTGCGGACGCGGAGTAACGATATCCCCGCAACGCTCTACAATTCTCTTAAACCCGCACCTACGGTTTAAAGTGGATTCGAACCACTACAAGCATCCATAGCAACGCCGGGCTCGAACCCGAAACCTGTGTTGCAGAGCGCCAGAGCGCTAGCTACTTGGCCTAGGAGCTAGGCACTTCAAAAAAAAATTTTTTTTTTTTAAGTATAATACATATTAAAAAAAAAAAGCAATCATAAATTTCAAAATTTGAATACTTGAAACAATTAACTTTAATTTTTTTTTTTTAAAATAATTATTTTTAAAATTTATTCATAATTGTATATAATTTTTATTTATTTTTTAATTTATTATTTTTTAAATTTTATTAATTATTTTTAAAATTAATTTTAAATAAAGAAAATATCTAACTCAAATTATCAGATGCAACAAATAGACACGCGAAGTATAAAATTATTATTACTTAACTGGAAAATAACATTAGAATTTTTGCAATCTTTTGGCTAGACACAAACGTTAAGAAACAATAACTTCAGAAAAAAAAAAATTAGAACGCTAAGTGTTATACTTCCTAAATTACATCGGAATACCATGCTTATAGACATCCATTTTTATGTATACAAATTCAGAGTTGGGCAACTTTATATATATATCATATTTAAATAACGGAAGCCCCAGTGTATCTTCTCAGGGTTTAGGGAAGCCTAACCTTACCCATCTCTAAATTGAGTCAGACACAACTTGCGAAACACTATTATATGTAAACATAATTTTAATTTTCACCGCATTAATATTACTTAGCCAATATTGAAATATTCACTTATGCGCAGACTGCGGCAGTGTAGTAATGCTGCTATGTGAGACTATTTTGTGAGCAAATTTTTAGATTGGGTGTCTGAAGTAATAAGACTCACTATTATTTTTGTTATATATACTTTGAATATGTATCATAGAACATCTGTTATATTAATCAGCGTTGGCGCAGTCAAGTCTATTTTTCAGTTTCTTCTATTAGCTCACACTCCCCCTATATATATCTTGTTCAAATTTTCAATCGTTCATAAAACTCTTTTTATTCATCCACTCGAGTTCAAATACATTTTTTTTTAAACTTGTAGTGGATGACACTGGATGTTAATACAGTTTTTCAAATATTAATTCAGTAATTAAATTTAATTAAGTTTAGTTTTTTTTTAGTTTTCAGTTGCATATGTCTAATAATAGATGGCGCCAGATGTAAGAGGAAAATTTCAACTTTATTTGTAAAGGACTTTTCTGCAATATAGGGAAAAAAAGTAGGAATTGACTTTATTTTTTTTTATTTTACGTGTTTAATAACAGAATTATAACAAAAATATATAGTTGATTTTATAATTTAAATAAATTATTAAAGGGACTTTAATTTAATATGGAAGTTAAAAATAATTTTGATGCATTTAATTGAACGTATTTATACGAAACGTATAAAAACGTAACACGTAAACGTAACGAAACGTAACGTATTAATTGAACGTATTTAACGTATAAAATTGTAACGAAACGTAACGTATTAATTGAACGTATTTATACGAAAGATAAACATACTCTTTGTAAAAGTACTCTTTATACATACAGAGTATACATATACTCTTTGTAAAAGTGGAGGCTTGATAGCCAATGACTAGCGCTCTGGCTCTCGGTGCCACAGAGTTCGAGTTCCGGCGGAGCCATAGTGGTTCGGAATCAACCTCAAACCATAGGTTCGGGTCTAATATGACTGTAGAGCATTGGGATTAGGCTGACTTTCCTATCCCGTAAAAGAAAACATCTTTTGTCTTAAAATCTGCCAGTAGCCAGACAGACTTGGCTCTCCATGGGGGCTGTTGCACCAGTTCCACTTATTTATAAGCTAATATATTATTATTAATCAAGTCTAACATTACCTAGAAGTTATGCAGATCTCAGGTGAATCATATAATGTGACATTTAGTACACTCTAATTTTGTCAAATGAAAATAAGTTTAGGAATTTTAATCAAATAATAATATAGTCGCAACCCAGTTCAGGAGTTTATTTTTGCCTGTATAGCGCCGATAGATGGTAGTAACTATGCTTTAAGGCGACGAAAGGTAGTAATTTTATATCTATATGAACTGCCCACCTCCGTTAGAATCTTGGCTTTATGCATCACAAATACATGAACTGATCTTAAAGTAACTTAGCATAGTATTTTAATTTTTAATAATTATTTACTGAAAAAAAAAAAATAACATACCCTTTTCGCCTCTTCCCCTAGCATTTTGCCATTCCTGACACCTTTGTGACAATTCCTTGTTAATCCCTGCAATAGGAAAACCATAACCCGTATCTTCCCTATCCGACGGGAAAATGCGTCCGATTGGAATTGGAATTAGCTGAAGCAAGACCTTATTTGGAAATGTTATAAATAGGTTTTTACAGATTTATATGTGAGTTGTGTGTGTTGTCAGGTTGTGTTTATCGTGTTAAATAAAACAATAAAAAGAAAATTGGTGTCCTATTTGAAAGGACAGTACATGGACACGCACTGATAGTTCATCACAACCTTATTATTACTCCACTGGACGGTGTTTGAAATTATTATTTGTTATATATTTTTAATATTTTTAAAAAAAAATATCAGATTTTGATGAAAGATTAAATCGAAGAACATGCACCTTCTGTATTGTTAAATAAAAGTTAAATATTTAAATGTCAGAAAAAAGTGTACACTCAATTTTTTTATTTTATATCAGATTAGAAAAAAAGAATTTTTTGTTAATAATGCGCTAGCCTGGATGAAATATTCTTACCTGCATAACCTTTTCTTTATCCTTATGATAATCATTGTCAAAAACAAATTTTTCCTAAATTTCTGCTATACAATATGGTTGTTGAAAACAATACATTAAAATGAACAGGCCTTTTCGGATAAAATAAACTAGTAAGCAAATATTTTTGGATATTAATTTAAAAAAAATCAATCAATTAATACATTTTGTTCTCAGTCATCATATAAATATTTGAAAACATTTTGTTCTCAATCATCATATAAATATTTGAAAATGAAAATCGATAAATAAAAACGATTAATTCAGATTAATGCATTAAAATGGGATAAATTCTTTATTTGATTTGTTAAATATATTATTTATTTTTATGTTATTTTAATATAAACAAGTAATGTAAAAAAAAAAAATTTAAAGTCAATTCCTACTTTTTTTCACACTATATTGCAAAAGTCCTTTATAAATAATTTTCATTCATTTTTTTGAGTCTATCTGGTGCCATCTATTGGTAGATATATGCAACTTAAATTTAAAAAAGATTAAAATTAATTAATTAAATTTAATTACTGAATTAATATTTAAAAAAACTGTGTTAACATCAAGTGTCATCAGCTACAAGTTCAAAAATTTATTTGATTTTGAGCGGATAAATAAAAAGTATTTTATGAACGATTGAAAATTTGAACAAGATATATATACGGAGAGTGTGAGCTAATAGAAGGAATTGAAAAAAAATCAATCCTTTTAATCTATAAATAACTTTATGTTCTAGATCATTATATAAATATTTGAAAAACAAAATCGACAAAATCCAATTGACTAATATCTTTCATACTTGGTTACTACAAAAATATAGAATTACAAGCTGAATAGATTGCTTCTATCGATTATTTTTTTTATTGTTTTAGATTAATGCGATATAATATGATAAATTCTTTATTTACTTTGTTAAATATATTATTTTTTTTCTATTATAAGTAAAGGAATGAAATATATTTATATGAATCTTAAATAAATTTTTCCTTTTTTGTGAATCACATGCTTATCTTACAATAACTACATACACTTTAAGCCCTACACGCCTAACTGCTAATCTATGCATAGATATTGAAACATATTTTCTTTCATCAAACGTGCTACTAGACCATTCCTTCAAAAAAAAAAAACAACTATCAGATCTCTAATAACAAACTAGGAGCCGTCTCTATTTTGAAGTTCTTCACAAATCCTTTGCTACTAATCTCTTTCTACTGTCATCAGATAGGTAGGGAGATTTATTTTATGTCCTTTCTAAAATGTCAAAAGACATGAACTCAATTGTTAGGAAGAATTGTTCAAATATAAAAGACTTCAGAAAGTCAATAGAAAATTCCGTAACCTAATTAAGCGTCTTATTAAAAACTGAATTCTATGTTATTACCACTGCAAAATAACGAAAAAAGAAAGAAAATTCAAGACAGCGATTCAATCTGTGATTCGGATATTGTTTACTGTGGCACAACGATGCATAATGTAACTCTTTTCTTAAAAATATCTTAATAAATATCGCACCATTTCTAACTTCATGCCAGACTGTTGTACTAGTCCTAAATTTTTTAACGTATTATCCTGCTATATTGAAACGTTAATATTTTCATCTTAGACTTTTTCATTGTTTGAAGTAGGAATAAAATATTTAAACCCCTTCATATCACTTCTCTATTGACTTATGTGAATACAGTTATCCATCACTGTCCTAATTCATTATTTTGTTCATCGTTTTCAGTAGAATATACAATTTGAAAGGACATATAAAGGGTGATCAAAAAAATGACCGTTGCGCGTCTCTGATGTGAGTATATAACCACCGACATCGATGCATGACATTGTTATTTAATCATTTCTGTTTTATTTCTTTTCCAATCTCTCTACCCAGTATATTTAACTTCCTTTTTGTGCTCTTCCAGTTACTCGTTCATTTTATTTTTATTTCTCTCCCATGTATTTTAATTACTTTCATCACTTATTATTAAAATAATAATAATAAAAAAAAATAAAAACCTCACTCTAATAAATTTTCTTTTAGTATTTGGGCAAGATTCCTTTTAGTCTTAACCGCTTTCTTTCTCCAGCAATGCTCTTTCATCTTTCCAATGGACAATCCAAGATAGAAGCTAACGGCTGTTGCGCAGCCACGCAGCTTCACCTAAACTCAAATCATCATGAGAATATTGTGTTATTTGTTTATTTCCGAAGTGTGTGTGAAAAATGCTGAACTATTAACAATGGCGGAGGACTGATGGTCGACTGACTAGCGCCAGGTGTCACAGGGTTTCGGGTTCGAGCCCCAGTAGTGCCATGGATGTTTGTAGAGGTTCGGAATCCACTTTAAACTGTAGTTACTGACATAATATGCTAGAGAAAGTAGGGGTGACAACCCTATCCTTCAAAGTGAAAAACATCTCCTGTCTATAAATCTACCAGTGAGTAGACGGCCTTTGCCTACCATGGGGCTGTTGCGCCAATGAGGCCTTGGTCCAACATGGTCTGTAATACCGGGGAGTTAGTTAGTTATCAACAGTGGCTGTTATTAATAGAAGTTAACGAGTAAATAATATAATGAAGTTTCTTAAAATATAATAGTGGGATTTCAGGTTCCAGATTTATCCCATCCCCAGCGTAATATTTGACAAAGTTTGCCAGATCGGTTTTCAATAATGATTGCTTTCTGGTAAAATTTTCCTAATTCGACTTCCGACTATATTCATCGGATTCAACAATTTAAATTTATTATTATGAAAGAGATTGTCTTTGAACAAAGCCACACTTTATCTTGATATTTTTTTTTTTAATTATGTCGAGGACTGGGTCGTATTGACCATTTCCCTGTGAGCAGGACAAAATGGGTTACACGGACGAACGCTGCTGCTCATTCAGCACTACCTAGGGGGCATGCGTAACTTCAAGATATACTACTATACCAAAAATACGACCAATTTTCAATTTAAAATTCCCTGCGCTAAGGAATTTAAATTTTTTCTTTTTTAGGTTGCTGGCACTGTCCTTGACATCTGTGTGAAATTTGACGTCGAAATATTTATTAGTGTTTGAGTTACGCTTGGCTTTGGGAGACGCTAAAACTGATTCCGGCGATTTTTGAAATGTCTGAATTAATTGAGCAAAAATCTTGCATTGAATTTTCTTTGTGGAAACGAATAGAATGTGCAGAAAACATTCTATGAGCATTCCTATATCGGAAAGAACTGTTTAGAAGTGGTATAAACATTTCAAAGAAAGCAGAGAACTCGTTGAAGACAAGACCGCTCTGGTCGACAATCAACCTCAACCGATGACGCTCACGTCCAAAAAAATTCAGGATTTGGTGCTTGCAAACCGTAGATTTACCATTAGAGGCCTTTGCTGATGATATTGGAATTTCAAAAGGATCGGTCAAATCCATTTTGGGCCTCAAACACGTCAAACCTCGATTGCCACCGAAAACATTGAATGCGGCAGCTCACACTGCATTGATTCTTCGTGACTTTTCGGCAAAAATGATACCCATATCGTTCTACTACTACTGCATTCATAGAGTACGACTTATGGCTATTCACGAAACACAAAAGACCACTCCGAGGACAACGTGTTCAGTCGATTGAAGAAATTCAACATGAATCGCCGTGCGCTTTGAAGGATATCCCTAGCGATGTCTTTTTAGCATGCATTGAGGATTGAAAAAAAGTTGGCATAAGTTCATTGTGTCGAAGGGGATTACTTGGAAGGCCGTGACATAAATTTGGAAGAATAAATGAAGAGTTTTTAAAAAAGAAAAATAATTGTCTTACTTTTTGGGCACAGTATTATTATATATATAATTATCTACCCAAAACAGTCGGAAAATAGTTATAAACACATCGAATTACACATGTTATTTTGTAATTCTATTTTTCAAGAAAAATATTTGCCCCGCAATCATTTAATTTGAAAAATATGTGTTTCGATTCGATAAATTTTGAAATAAGCCTTTGGCTTAAATAAAACACACAAATAAAATGCACCAAAAGCGTCTACACTTGAGACCTACATGAAAAGTCACTCTTTTCCTATCAGCACAATCAAAAACAACACCAAAAGCAATTTAAGAACCACCTTACTAAACACTTCACACCTTTTATTAGGGGAAAGGGAGGAATGAGTGTGGAAATATCTAAAAATAGAACCCCAACTTCCAAAAAGTTTACTTGCCTTTAGAACAACTTCTCACTCCCCCTACTCCCTTTCCCGAATCCCCCTCCAGTCATAGCAGCATTTATCACTTTGAACAATCAATCAGGTATCTCGATATGATCCAGGCCCCCGGAACAGAAAGCGGAAGAGAAAAGTACAAGAATCCTTCCTCCTGGAAGTGAATTCCCGAGTTTTCAAAAGCAAGGGAAGAAGAAACTGTGTTATTTATGTTTTAAGTGCCTGGAGTTTGTTGTCTCTCCTCCCATGCCTTATATATTTATATAGATCATCTCTTTGGGAAGGGAGCTTAGTGTTTTCAGGAGAAACAATGGTAGAAGTTTTGTTGTTCCTCGGTGGATGTAGGGAGGAAGGAAAAGTAATTCGGGTAGGTTAATATTTTCACAAGTGGGATGAAGCTTTCAACTCCCCTGCTTCCGTCTGACATTGCTTTTGGTACAGAAGAATAAATGAGAAATTATCATTTAAATTGTGGCCGCTTTAGCTCAAGTTAACACAACTATTTCTTGAATTTTAAGAAGTGAGGTCTGAATAAAATGGAGAATAGAATATGCTAATGACCATTGTTGCTCGTATTTGCTGCATTCAGACATAATGTATAAAATAGATAGTAGTTAGTGTCAGGGTTTTTAAATTAAGTAATAGAATAAAGTACTGCATATTCCGTTAGTTACCTTTTTTTAATATGGTATTTTTGGTGAGAATGAGCCAGACAAGCAACGGACTGTTTCTAAGTTTTGCTTAGTTTGTTGCTCTACGGTAATTTTGTATACACTTTGGGATAATTAGACCAGAATCTACAGCTTTACGTGGATTCTGAAACCACTAACACATATCCATATCTTCAGGATTTTAACCTGAAGCCTGTGGTACTGAAGGCCAGAAATCTAGCCAATTGGCCATCAGGCAGCTTGGTGTATGGAAGAATAATGATTGGAAAATTAAAGCTGGTTTAGGTACGAAAGGCTTTTCAGGTTCGAATCCCTAGTTGTGGATTGGTTTGGTTTGTCGCTCTGCGGTCATTTTGTACACTTAAACAGGGATTAATTAGACAGGGACCTACAGTTGGTACAACGTAGGCCCCGGATTAATATGACTGTAGAGCGTTAGATGTAGGCTGGACATCCCTACCCCGAAAAAGAAAGCACTACCTGTCTCGAAATCTGCCGGCAAGAAACGGCTTTGACCAACCATGGGCTGTTGTGCCAAGGAAGAAGAATATATACATTTAGAAAAACATTTTACGCACATAGTAATTATTTGGATTTAAATTACTACGAAATTTTTAACTTTTAATACTAAGTAAGTTCTCTAAACCTGCTACATACATATATTCATCTACCAAAAACAATCTAAAAATATAAACATAACGAATTACACATGCTATTTCTATACATTAATTTTTAAAGAAAAAAATTGCCTCACAATCATTTAATTTGAAAAATATGTATTTCGACTCGATATATCCTTTGGCTTAAATAAAACACACAAATAAAATTCCCCAAAAGCAACTGCACTTCAGAACTACACGAAAAGTCACTCTTTTCCTATCAGCACAATCAAAAACAGCACCAAAACTCTCCTCCATTTTAGGAATCACCTTACTAAACATTTCACACCTTTTATTAGGATGGGTGGGAGGGAATGAGGGTGGAAATATCTAAAAATAGAACCCCAACCTCCAAAAGCTTACGTGTCTTTACCTTAACACTTTTCGAACAACTTCTCACTCCAAACCACTTCTTTTCCCGAATTCCCCTCCTGTCACAGCAGCATTTATCACTTTGAACAATCAATCAGGTATCTTGATACGTATGTAGATACGATTCAGGCCATCGGAACAGAAAACGGAAGGAGAAAAAAACAAGAATCCTTCCTCCTGGAAGTGAATTCCCGGGTTCAAAAGCAAAGGGAAGAGGAAACTGGGTTATTTATGTTTTAAGTGCACCGAGTTTGCTGTCTCTCCTACGATGCTCATATATTTACATAGATCATCTCTTTCGGAAGGGGAGCTTGGTGTCTTCAGGAGAAACGATGGCAGAAGTTTTGTTGTTCTTCGGCGGATGTAGGGAGGAAGGAAAAGTAATTTCGGGAAGGTTAATGTTTTCACAAGTGGGATGAAGCTTTCCACTCCCCTTCTTCCGTCTGACATTGCCTTTGGTACAGAAGAATAAATGGGAAAGTAACATTTAAATTGTGGCCACGTTAGGTCAAGTTAACGTTTGATAGCACAGCTACTGTCTTGAATTTTAAGAAGTGGGGACTGAATAAAGTGAAAATAGAATATGCTAAGGATACTTGTTACTCGCATTTGCTGTCTACAGAATAATTCATGAAGTAGACAGTTTTTGGCCATGGATTTTTAAATTAAGAAAAAGAATAAAGTATTGCATATTGTAGTTATTAGTTAATTTTTTAAAATTTATACGAAATATTTGGGGAAATTGCGCCGTACAAGTATAGATCTGTGTCAGTGTATCAACATAGCCACCAGTGTTGGTGGGCGAAGTTGATTCAGGTGATCCCTGCATATACCATATATGGATACGATAAATTAGTAGGTCAATTAATTTCTCGAATTTGTGGAAATGGCTAAGAGAATACACACTCTTTGGTGCGATTTTGTGCTCATTTCAACTTCTTTAGAACATATGTGTGTTACGTATTTTCCAGTTATAACAATAATAAAAAATCAGGACATTTATTTGATATAAAGTAAGTGACTTTATTTTCAATTATATAACTTATTTTGATATGTTTAACTCTTTTTATTTTATTTTATTATAAGTAATTGATTTATATATTGATATATATTTCGGACAATATTACCAAGTAACAGGTCCTCGGTGCACCAGGTTTCGCGTACGAGGCCTGCAGGGTCATGTATATGCGTATTGGTTCAGAATCTACTTTAAATCCGTAGGTCCCGGTTTAATATGAAGAGCGTTAGGTAGTGTTGACATACCTACCCAGTAAAAAAAACCTCTCCGGTCTCAAAATCTGCCACCATGAGGCTGTTGTGGCAATAAAAAAGAATATAAACTTTTAAAGAATTTTTTTTACGAACATGGCAAGTATTTTGATTTAAATTGTTATGAAGTTGTTGTTCTTTTAAACTTTTAACACTGAGTAACTTCTCTAAAACAACTACATACATATATTCATCTGCCCAAAATATCTACCTATATAAACACACTGTATAAAAACATTAGATTACACGAGCTATTTTTATAACAATTTTTTTAAAGAAAAATATACATTTAACTTGGAAAATATTTGTTTCGATTTGATATGTTTCTGAAATGAGCCTTTGGCTTAAATAAAACATATAAAGAAAATCCACCAAAAGCATCTAAATTGAGAGCAACACCAAAAAAACTCCACCCTACTTCCTTTCCTGAACACCCCTCCAGTCACTGCAGCATTTATCACTTTGAACAATCAATCAGGTATCTCGATACCATCCAGGAGCATCGGAACAGAAAACGGAAGGAGAAAAGAAAAAGAATCCTTCCTCCTTGGAAGTGAATTCCCGGGTTCAAAAGCAAAGGGAAGAGGAAACTGGGTTATTTATGTTTTAAGTGCCCCGAGTTTGCTGTCTCTCCTGCGATGCTCATATATTTATGTAGATCATCTCTTTCGGAAGAGGAACTTGGTGTCTTCAGGAGAAACAATGGCAGAAGTTTTGTTGTTCCTCGGAGGATGTAGGGAGGGAGAAAAAGTAATTCCGTGAAGGTTAATATTTTCTCAAGTGGGATGAAGCTTTCCACTCCCCTGCTTCCGTCTGACATTGCTTTTGGTACAGAAGAATAAACGAGAAAATAACATGTAAATTGTGGCCACTTTAGGTCAAGTTAACCCAACTATTTCGTGCTATTGTGCTCTTGAATTTTAAGAAGTGGAACTGAATAAAATGAAGAATAGAATATGTTAATGATATTTGCTACTCGCATTTGCTGACTTTTGACATAATGCACGAAAAGACAGTAGTTGGACAGTTTTTGAAATAGACAGTTTTTGATGCCATGGATTTTTAAATTAAGAAATAGAATAAAGTATTGCATATTCCATTATTTACTTATTATATTCAATATGATAATATTGGGAAAATGCGTCGGACAAGAAAAGACCTGTGTCTGAGTTTGGCTTGGTTTTCTCTCTACGGTCATTTTGTGTACACTTTGAACTAATTAGCCCTGGATCAGCAGATTAAAGTGGATTCCGAAACCAATAACAAACACCCATGGCATCAGGATCTCAACCTGAATCCTGTTGTAATGCAGGCCAGAAATCTAGCCAATTGTCCATAATGCAGCCTTGCTGTGTGGAAGAATAATGATGGAAAGATAAAGCTGGTTCAGGTATCACAGGCTTTTCAGGTTCGAATTCCAGTTGTGGCTTGGTTTGGTTTGTAGTTCGGCGGTTTTTTTGTGCAACTTAGATTAATTAGACCAGGACCTACAGGTAGGTCCGGACTAATATGACAGTTGAGCATTAGGCGTAGGGCTAACTTCTTTACCCCGTAAAAAGAAAACATTTCCAGTCTCGATATCAGCCAGAAAGAAGACAGTTTTTGGCCCACCATGGGCCTGCTGCGCCAATATTACGAAAAAGAATATATACATTTAAAAATGCCCATTTTATGAAGATATCAATTATTTGGTTTTAAATTGTTATGAAATTGTTTTTTAAAACTTTTAGCACTAAGTTACATCTTTTTAAAAGCTCTCTCTCTCTCTCTCTCTATATATATATATATATATATATATTCCTCTACCCAAACAATCTACCAATATAAACGCATGTTATTTTTTGCATCAATTTGTAAAGAAAAATTTTTGGCCAGCAATTATTTAATTTAAAAAAAAAATTATGTTTCTATTAGATATATTTTTGAAATACGCCTTTGGCTTAAATAAAAGGCACAAATAAAATCCACCAAAAGCATCCACACTTCAGAGCTACACGAAAAATCACTTTTCTTATCAACACAATCAAAAACAACACCAAAAGCAATTTATGAACCACCTTACCAAACATTTCACACCTTTTATTAGGGGGTGGAAGGAATGAGGGCGGAAATATCTAAAAATAGAACACCAACCTCCAAAAAGCTTACGTACCTTTTACCTTAACAGTTTTCGAACAGCTTCTCACTCCACCCCACTTCTTTTTCCCGAATTCCCTCCAGTCAGCAGCATTTATCACTTTGAACAATCCATCACGTATCTCGATACGTATCCAGATACGATCCAGGCCTCGGAACTGAAAACGGAAGGATAAAAGAACAAGAATCCTTCCTCCTGGAAGTGAATTCCAGTTTTCAATAGCAAAGGGAAGAGGAAACTGTGTTATTTGTGTTTTTTAAGTGCCCCGAGTTTGCAGTCTCTCCTGCGATGCCCATATATTTATATAGATCATCTCTTTCGGAAGGGGAGCTTGGTGTCTTCAGGAAAACAGTGGCAGAAGTTTTGTTGTTCCTCGGCGGATGTAGGGAGGAAGGACAAAGTAATTCCGGGGAGGTTAATATTTTCACAAGAGGGATGAAGCTTTACTTCCCTGCTTCCGTGTGACATTGCTTTTGTTACAGAAGAATGAACGAGAGAATAACATTTAATTTGTGGCCGCTTTAGGTGAAGTTAACGTGTAATAACCCAACTGCCGTCTTCTTGAATTTGACTGGAGAAGTGGGGGGGGACTGAATAAAATGGAGAATAGAATATACTCGCATTTGGCTTGAAATAATGCATGAAATAGACAGTTGTTGATGTTATGGATTTTTTAAATTAAGAAATAGAATAAATTATTGTATATTCTATTAGTTAGTTGTTAAATTTTACGATAATTTTCGGAAAAGTTCACCGTACAAGTAATCGCTCTATGGTCATTTTGTATACGCTTTGGGCTAATTAGACCAAGGACTACAGTTTAACGTGGATTCCGAAACATTCACAATTAACCGTAACACAGCCAGAATTCCAACCTGAAGCCTAGGCGACCAAATGCCGGACCACTTTGCTAATTGGCCATCAGGTAGCCTGCTATATGGACGAAATAATGAATGGAAAAATAAAGCTGGTTCAGGAACCAACCAACAACACCCCTCAAGATTTCAAGTGGCATGATGGCCAATTAGTTAGCGCTCCGGCCTTTGGTACCACAGGCTTTTCAGGTTCGAATCCTAGTTGTGGCATGGTTTGTTTTGTCACTATGCGGCCATTTTGGGCACTGATTAATTAGACCGTGACCTACAGGTGGTACTACGTAGGCCCCTGTTTAATATGACTGTAGAGCGTTAGTCGTAGGGTTGCTATTCCTACCACGTAAAAGAAAATATTTTGACAGCAGGAAGACTGCTTTTGGCGAACGTAGCAAATATTTGATTTAAATTGCTATAAAATTATTTTTTTAAAATTTTTAGCACTAATTAACTTCTATAAAATTGCAACATACATATATTCATCTACCTAAAACAATCTGCCAATATAAACACAGCGAATTAAATATGCTATTTTTTTTTATCAATTTTTGAAGAAAAATATTTGAACCTCAATAATTTAATTTTGAAAAAATATGTACTTCGAATTGATATATTTTTAAAATAAGTCTTTGGCTTAAATTGAAGAACAAGAAAATCCCTCTTATCCTATCAGCACAATCAAAAACCTCCAAAAGCAATTTACAGAAACAACCTTTACTAAACATTTCACACCTTTTATTAGAGGTGTGGAGTAAGAATTAGTGGTTCTAAAAAAGCAACTTCCAAAGCTTACGTACCTTTACCTAACAGGAAACTTCCCTTCCCCACCCTCCTGGGTTCACTTTGAACAATCAATCAGGTATCTTTACGATCCAGGAGCCCGGAAACAGAAAACGGAAGTAGAAAAGAACAAGAATCCTTTCCTGAATTCGGGTTCAAAAGCAATAGGGAAGAGAAAAACTGGGTTATTTATGATGCCCATAGCTGTCTCTCCTGCGATGCCCATATACTATTTATATAGATCACCTTTTAAGGAAGGGGAGCTTGATATTTTCAGGAGAAATAGTGGCAGAAGTTTTGTTCCCCCTAATAAGAGGTGTAAAATGTTTAGTAAGGTGGTTCTAAAATTGCTTTTCTTGCTGTTTTTGATTGTGCTGATAAGAAAAGAGTGATTTTGTGTAGCTGCTGAAGTGTAGATGCTTTTGGTGTATTTTATTTGTGAGTTCTATTTAAGCCAAAGACTTATTTTAAAAACATATCAAATCGAAGTACATATTTTACAAATTAAGTTATTGTGTTCAAATATTTTTTTTTCTTGAAGTATTGAAAAAAACATGCATAATTGGATGTATTTTTTTTGACAGTTTGTTTTGGGTAGATGAATATTTGAATGCAGTAGTTTTAGAGAAGTTACTTAGTGTTAAAAGTTTAAAAAAACAACAAAAAAATAATAGTTTAAAGTCAAATTGATGCTACGTTCGTAAAAGATTTCATTAAATGTATATATTCTTCTTAATTGGTGCAATAGCCCCATGGTGGCAGATTTCGAGACAGGAGATGTTTTCTTTTTACTGCATAGGGATGTCATCCCTACGATTAATGCTGTACAGTCATATTAAAACAGGAACCTCTGGTTTTAAAGTGGATTCTGAACCACTATGAATATCCATGGCCCTGCGGGACTCGAATACGAAACCAGGTGCACCGTAGTCCTGTAACATAACCATGAGGGCCGAAATGCATATCGATATATACATAAAGTAATTATAATACAATGTAAAATAAAGTAAGTTAAACAGAATTAAATAATTTATCTAATAAAAAATAAAGTCATAAATCAGTTTTTATGATTGTTATCTTAACTGGATTTTTTATATCTGGATTACGGTTATCATAACTGGAAAATATGAAATACACCAATTTTCTAAAGAAATTGAAATGAGCACAAAATCGCCCAAAGAATTTGTATCCTCTTAGACATTTCCTCAAATTCGAGATCATAATTGGAAAACTGATTTATCTTTACCATACATGGTACATACACGGATGAACAGAATCGATTCTCAGGTTTAGGGCCTAGTATCTTTAGTGATGTATCACTCACCAACATGGGTGGTTATTGTCCACTTACACAGCTCATTGCATACCCTGTGGCTTTTCCCAAAAGATTTAATGTTAAACTTGATAATTAACTAATAGAATATGCAAAACTTTATTCTATACTTTAATATAAAAATCCAAGACGTCAAAAACTGCCTATTTCATGCCCTATGTCTCAAGGGAGGAAATGCGAGTAACAAATACCATTAGGATATTCTATTCTCCATTTTATTCCCCACTTCTTAAAATTCAAGACAGCAGTTGTATTAACAGACGTTAACTTGACCTAAAGCGGCCACAATTCAAACGTTATTTTCTCGTTTATTCTGCTGTATCAAAAGCAAATGTCAAACGGAAGAAGGGAAGTGAAAACTTCATCCTACTTGTGAAAAATATTAACCTTCCCAGAATTACTTTTCCTTCCTCCCTACATCCTCCGAAGAACAACAAAACTTCTGCCCCTGTTTCTCCTGAAGACGCCAAGCTCCCTTGTGAAAGAGATGATCTATAAATAAATATATGGGCATCGCAGGGGAGATAACAGCAAACTCGGGGCACTTAAAACATAAATAACACAGTTTCCTCTTCCCTTTTGCTTTTGAACTCAGGAATTCACTTCCAGGAGGAATTCTTTTTTTCTTTTCTCCTTCCGTTTTCTGTTCCTAGGGCTTTGATCGTATCTAGCTACGTATCGAGATACCTGATTGATTGTTCTAAGTGATAAATATGGCTTGACTTGAGGGGAATTCAGGAAAGTAAGTAGGGGGATGAGTAGCTAGAAGTTGTTCGAAAACTGTTAAGATAAAGGTACGTAAGCTTTTTGGAGGTTGGGGTTCTATTTTTAGATATATCCCCCTCATTCCACCATCCCCCTAATAAAAAGGTGTGAAATGTTTTGTAAGGTGGCTCATAAATTGCTTTTGGTGTTGTTTTTGATTGTGCTGATAGGAAAAAGAGTAATTTTCGTGTAGCTCTAAAGTGTAGATGCTTTTGGTGGATTTTATTTGGGCCTTTTATTTAAGCCGAAAGCTTATTTCAGAAATATATCAAATCGAAATACATATCTGTAAAATTAAATGATTGAAAGGCAAATATATTTTCTTTAAATATTGAAATAAAAAATAGCATGCATAATTCGATGTATTTTTATTGGCAGATTGTTTTGGGTATATATGATTATAAGTATGTTGCAATTTTAGAGAAATTACTTAGTGCTGACAATTAAAAACAACAACTTCATAACAATTTAAATCCAATTACTTGCTATAGTCGTAATATGTTTTTTTAATGTATTCTTCTGCTCATTGGCGTAACAGTCGGGCGTCAAAGCCGTCTTCCTGCTGGCAGATTTTAAGACATGAGATGATTTCTTTTTGTGAGGTAGAAATGTGAGTCCTATGCCCAACGATCTACAGTCATATGAGACCGGGAACTACGGATTTAAAATGGATTCCAAACCACTATGACATTCATGTCATCTCCGAAACTCGAACAGGAAAAACCTGGCGCACTGTGGGTGTCATTCGGCCATGAGGCCCGAACTCTAATAAAATAAAAAAAAGTAAGTTAAACGTAATAATTAAAAATAAAGTCACTTAATTTATATAAAATAAATATCGTGATTTTTTTAATATTGCCATCATACCTAGAATATTGTTATCATAACTGTAAAATATGAAATACAACGATATTCTAAAAAAGTCGAAATGAGCATAAATCATCCAAAGAGATTATATCCTAATACCCATTTCCTCAAATTCGAGATAATAATTGGTCTACTAATGTATCATTCCCATAAATGGTATATGCAGAGATGAGCATAATCAACTATCAGATTTTGTGCCTAGCCCTTATCCATTTATGACTCGCCAATATTGGTGGCTGTGCTGGTACACGGACACAGTTCTTTGCTTGCCCTGTGCACTTTCCCCAAAAATATCATATTAAATTTAATAATTAGCTAATAGAAAATGCAGGACTTAATTTAAAAATCCATGACACTAAGAACTGCCTATTTCATGCATTATGTCTGGATGCAGCAAATGGGAGTAAAATATTTCATTAGCATATTCTATTCTCCACTTTATTCAGTTCCCACTTCTTAAAATTCAAGGCAGCAGTTGTGTTATCAAGCGTTAACTTGACCTAAAGCGGCCACAATTTAAATGTTATTTTCTCGTTTATTCCTCTGTATCAAAAGAAATGTCAGACGGAAGAAGGAGTGTGGAAAGCTTTATCCCACTTGTGAAAATATTAACCTTTCCCGGAATTACTTTTCCTTCTTCCCTACATTCTCCGAGGAACAACAAAACTTCTGCCACCGTTTCTCCTGAAAACACCAAGGTCCCCTTCCGAAAGACATGATCTGTATAAATATATGGGCGTCGCAGGAGAGTCAGAAAACTCGGGGCACTTAACACATAAATAACACAGTTTCCTCTTTCCTTTGCTTTTGAATTCGGGAATTCACTTCCAGGAGGAAGGATTTCTTGTTCTTTTCTACTTTCGTTTTCTGTTCCGGGGGCCTGGATTGTATCGAGATACCTGATTGACTGTTCAAAGTGATAAATGCTGCTGTGACTGAGGGAAATTCGGGAAGGAAGTAGGGTGGAGTGAAGTGTTGTTCGAAAACTGTTAAGGTAAAAGGTACGTGAGCTTTTTGGAGGTTGGAGTTCTACACTCATGTCCATCAATTAAGGATAATTCAGAATCACACAGAAATTGAACTCTAAAATAAAAATTTCACCTGTAGAATTATAACACACATCTTGAAGAAGAATATGCAAATTACAGGAAACCACCTGATGGCGCGGATAGTACGTCACAATGACGAGAGTGTAAGAGAGGGGTATATAAGGAATGATGGCAAAGAAGTAAAATTGTTCACAAGCGCTTTAAAAAGCCTTTCAGTGCAACAACTGTATAGTCATGGCACAAAGGAAGCATTTGGATGATTTTTTACGTGGTAGAATTATCGGACGACTGGAATGTGGACGTACCCAGCTGGAGGTATCCGAGGAACATGGAATCGCCCAGAGTGTCATCTCCAGGCTTTGGCAACAATTCCAAGATGATGGTAATGTGAGTAGATGTTACAGCACAGGTCGCCCCCGAGTTACAACGCCGAATGAGGACAGGTTAGCAGTTACTGTCAAAAGAAACAGACTTAGTACAGCATCAGACCTGTCTCGTCATCTCTCTTCAGCTACCGGTACGATAGTTTCAAGGCAGACCGTGTACAGACGCTTAGGCACATTGGTCTATATGCTCGTAGGCCTGTCAGATGTGCCCCATTTACCGCAACTCACTGTCGCCTGCGATTAACCTGGAGTAGAGAGCATGCATTGTGGACACCGCAACAGTGTTCTTGTGTGATGTTTTCCGACTAGTCCAGGTTTAGTTTGCAGTCTGATTCTCGCCGAACTTTCATATGGAGAGCGCCAGGTACCCGTTACCACCAAGAGAACACCATTGAACGACACCGTTACGGTGGTGCAGGATGGCTCGTTTGGGAGGAATTATTCTTGGTTCCAGAACTGACCTGCATGTTCAGAGTGTAACGATGACAGGCCACATCTATCGGGATGTCATTCTGGAACAACATCTACGTTTGTTTCGGGGCGCCATGGGTGCTGAATTTCTGTTTATGGATGATAACGCCCGTCCTCACCGTGCAAACATTGTTGACGAATGACTTCAATTGGAGGATATCCCCGTATGGATTGGCCTGGCATACTCACCGGACTTGAATCCAATAGAGCATGTGTGGGATATGCTTGGTCGACGAATTGTAGCCCGTCAACCTCCTCCCACCTGGTCAACCGGAACTTCGGAGGGCATTGCTTGATGAGTGATGTAATATTCCCCAAGATCAGATTGATAATTTGATACTCAGCATGCCTAGGCGTTGTAAGGCCGGTCGGTATTGCATCGTCCGGGAGACATACTCCATATTAACCATCATATAACCAAGTTATATTGTTTTTTGTAAATAGGTTTTTTTTGAAATTTGCTTCAGGGATGTAAAAATCGCAATTTTTATTAATTATGTCAAACATATAGCATCTTTTTTTCTCTTTATCTTTTTGTTTAATAAATAGACTTTACAAATAAGTCAAATTTGTTTTGCTTCCGTCACTTTCTTTTGCCCGAACTTCATTATCCTTAATTTATTGACATGAGTGTATTTTTAGATATTTCCACCCTCATTCCTCCCTTACACCCTAATAAAAGATGTGAAATGTTTAGTAAGGTGGTTCTTAAATTACTGTTGGTGGTGTTTTTATTGTGCTGATGGGAAAAGAGTGATTTTTTGGGTAGTTGTGAACTGTAGATGCTTTTGGTGGATTTTATTTGTGAGTTCAATTGAAGCCAAAGGCTTATTTTAGAAATATATCAAATCGAAATACATATTTTTGAAATTAAATGATTGCGGGGCAAATATTTTTCTTTAAAAATTGATATAAAAATAGCTTGTTTAATTCAATGTGTTTATATAGGTAGATTGTTTTGTGTAGATGATTCTATGTATGTAACAGTTGTAGAAACACTTTGGCACTCGGTGCTTCGGCTTCGAATTCCAGCGAGGTTTCTGATGTTTGTTGTGGTTCGAAATCCATTTTAAACCGTAGGTCGCTGTCTAATATAACTGTAAACATATCGTGACAACTCTATCCTGTAAAAAGAAAAACATCTCCTGTCTCGAAATCTACCAGTAGACAGATGGCGTTGATCCACTATGGGGCTGTTGCTCTATTGAAGAAAATACAATTGTAGAATAGTTAATTTGCGATAGAAGTAAAGAAAAAATTCATAATTCTATAGCCAACAATTTAAATGCTATGTTTGTAAAATACTTTTTAAACGTTTATATTGATCTGCTAAAAATTATTTAAATTGTAATAAATAAATAATTTTTTTTTACTATTATTGCATATACAGAAAAAGGTTTTAGGAATTTTATATAAAAATAATCTTATAATTCTTTTAAATATATTATTATTATATTTATTATTAAATTTATATTATTACCAATTATAAATATAAAAACATCTTGTAGTTTTCATAAATAAACCATCGAGATTTGTGTCAAACTGAGAAAGGAAGAGATTTCAGCATACAAACAATAGTCCTATCCCGCTCTCTTTAATCTTTCTTACTTATTTTTCATCTACCTTTGTATCTGTAACTCCAGTCAGGTATTTTCTTTACATGAATGTAATTATTACATGATAATTTTTTATTTAGATTAAGTGACAGTGACAGAGATATTTAGATTTTGTTATTATAGAATCTTTGCCTTTACTGGCGTCTTTTTTTTGAGAACAGTAGAAAATTATTTTCAAAATTAGATAAAAAAAGTGAGAAATATCAAATTACTTACTAAAAATGTCAGAATTGTGGTTGCCAAAAATGCAGCTGGCAGTACAGGGACAATTTAATCTATGTGCCATAAGCAAGGGCTGCATAGACTCCAGCCCTACCCAGGGGGCACGCGTAGCTTGAAGATATGGTATGAACGCGAGAAACACTGCCTCCTCCCCCACAGTGCTCTATGATCCTATTGAAATGAAACCTACGGTTTAAAGTGGATTCCGAACCACTACACACATTCATGGCACCGCCGGGACTCTAAACTAAAAGTCTGTGATACCAACTGCCAGAGCGCTAGCTAATTGGCCATCAGGCCACGCAGGACAGACAGGCCACGTTTCGAACATAGCCCCTTTAACAATGTATCACCCACCAACATTGGTGGTCGTGCAGGTTCACTGATGCAGCTCGCTGCTTGTCATATGCGTTTTTCCCAAAAAAATATCGTTTTAAATTTAATAATTAAGAAATGGAATACGCAACAATTTATTCTATTTCTTAATTTAAAATTCCATGATCAACAACTGTCTATTTCGTACATTATGTCTGCCAGCAGCAAATACGAGTAACAAATATCATTAGCATATTCTATTCTCCATTTTATTCAGTCCCCACATCTTAAAATTCAAGACAGCAGTTGTGTTATCAAAAGAGTTAACTTGACCTAAAGCGACCACAATTTAAATGTTATATTCTCGTTTATTCTTCTGTATCAAAAGCAATGTCAGACGGAAGCAGGAGTGTGGAAAGCTTCATCCCACTTGTGAAAATATTAACCTTCCCGGATTTACTTTTCCTTCCTCCCTACATTCTCCGACGAACAACAAAACTTCTGCCATTGTTTCTCCTGAAAACATCAAGCTCCCCTTCCTAAAAGAGATGATCTATATAAATATATGGGCATCGAAGGAGAGACAGCAAACTCAGGGCACTTAAAACATAAATAACACAGTTTCCTCTTCCCTTTGCTTTTGAACCCGGGAATTCACTTACAGGAGGAAGGATTCTTGTTCTTTTCTACTTCCGTTTTCTGTTCCGGGCTCCTGGATCGTATCGAGATACCTGATTGATTGTTCAAAGTGATAAATGCTGCAGTGACTGAGGGGTGTTCAGGAAAGGAAGTGGGGTGGAGTGAGAAGTTGTTCGAAAACTGTTAAGGTAAAGGTACGTAACTTTTTTGAGGATGGCGGTTCTATTTTTAGATATTTCCACCCTCATTCCTTCCACCCCCTAATAAAATGTGTAGTAAGGGGGCGTTCTTCAATTGCTTTTGGTTGTTTTTGATTGTGCTGATAGAAAAAAGTGACTTTTCGCGTAGCTCTGAAGCATAGATGCTTTTGGTAGATTTTATTTGTGAGTTCTATTTTTAAACCAAAGGTTTATTTCAAAAACGTATCAAATCAAAGTACACATTTTTCAAATTATGATTGCGGGGCAAATATTTCTATTTAAAAATTCATATAAAATATTGCATGTGTAATTGGATATATTTATATTGGTAGATTGTTTTGGGTAGATGGATGCATGTATGTAGCAGTTGTAAGAGGAATTACTTAGTTCTAAAAGTTAATATATTTATTTATCTCTTTTCTCTCTCTATCCCTCTGTGTATATATATATTATATATATATATTGTTTGGCGAAATCTCTTCCTTATTTAGTTTTATAGAAATCACAATATATTTTTTGCATAAAAAAATCCCAGAATATTTATATTTATATGTGATAATAGTAAAAAATAAAATCACATTTATTTATTATAATTAACATACGTTATTTTTAAGTGATCAATATATACGTCTAAAAGTCTTTTACGAACTTATAAAATATTTACATTTAAATTATTGTGAATCGAATTATATATTTGTTTATATATATAAATATATATTGCTGTACTCGTATATAAATATTTGATATGTTCGTAAATAGCTTTTTAAACATATATATTGATCTTTTAAAAATAACGTATGTTAATTATATGTTAATTAGAATAAATAAATATTGTGATTTTATTATAATTTTTTAATTATAAATAAAATAAAAACATCTTGTGACTTTTTAATCTTTTTCATCTTGTGACTTTGACTTTTCTTTTGACTTTCAACACGTGATCCAGTCGGTGATTTGAACTGATCATAAGTGGGAAGAGATTTCATACAACATTTAGGGAATCTTCATTTATTTACAAGCAATATTTACAAAAAGCTCAAAGGCAAAAGCTCTCTGCTTGTTTTCAACAGCAACCAACAGCTTCAACAGCGCAATTCTGAATTTACATGAATGTGGCGAATAGAGCATAAAATCCCAGTGTATGTAATTCATCAGATGATTTTTTTACACAGCTATTTTGATTTCGCCATTATAGACTTTTGGCTTCCTAACACCGCCTTTAGCTACTTGATTAACGCTGCATTTGTTGAGACATTGACAAAAATTTTTCAAGAAAAGAGTAAAAAGGAGAAATATGAAAGTTATGAACTAAGAAATATCAGAATTAAAAATGTAAAGTTTTTTAAAAGTCTGGATTTGGGACAAAGTTATAACACACTCCAGATCAATTAACATTATTGAAAGTTGATGACCTTGTTTTCAAAATAGAGCGGACTCGAAGACATTATGACAGATTGCTCTGCTTCGAAAACATCGAATCAGCTACATGACAAGATTATTCAATTCCTTCTATTAGCTCACACTCTCCCTATATATATCTTGTTGAAATTTTCAATCTTTCATAAAACACTTTTTATTTATCCACTCAAGTTCAAATACATTTTTGAACTTGCAGTGGATGACACTTGATGTTGATACAGTTTTTTTTCAAATATTAATTCAGTAATTAAATTTAATTAATTAATTTTAGTTTTTTTTTTAGATTTAAGTTGCATGTATCTAATAATAGATGGCTCCAGATTTAAGAGAAAAAATTTCAACTTTATTTATAAGGGATTTTTTCTGCAATATAATAAAAGAAAGTGGAATTGACTTTAAAATTTTTTTTATATTGCTTGATGGATTAAATTCAATATAAAAATAAATAAATTTTAATAAAGCAGAAGATAGAGGGCTCCAGATAAACTTAAAAAAAAAAAAATGAAGGAAAATTATTTATAAAGGACTTTCTGCAATAGAGTGAAAAAAAAAAAGGAGGAATTGACTTTAAATATTTTTTTTATATTACTTGTTTTTCTTGGATTTCTAAAGATTTGTAAGACAGAGTTTTCTGAAAACATATTCTAAAAGACATATTCGCTTCATATTTTACAGAACATCTTCCAAGGCCTGATGGCGGAGTAACTAGCGTTCTGGACGCTCGGTGTTTCAAGTTTCAGGTTCGTGTCCCGGCTTTGTCATGAATGTTTGTAGTGATTCGAATCCACTTTTAAACCGTAGGCACAGGTCTAATATGATCGTAGAGCGTTGTCTTGAGGTTTAGCCAGTCTTCAGCCCTCGTTGTTCCTTCGCTAAAAGTAAAGTTACATATTACCTTTAGACATGGCGTCGCCTGCGACGGAGTCCTTTGAGCCTGGTCACTACATGATCGTAGAGTGTCATGGGGCTGGTGTTACTGGAGTCCATAGCATATCTTCAAAGCTACACGTACCCTCTGTTTGGTGCTAAATGAGTAGCAGCCTAAATGAGTATTGGGGTCTTGCCTACTTTGGGCTGCTCTCAGGGTTCTGATTCGGGTTCGTGTCCTGGCAGTGCCATGGATGGTTGTAGTGGTTCGGAATCCACTTTAAACTACAAACCACTTTCCACTTTAGGATCGAAGAGTGTTGTGGGGGTATTGTTTCTCCACGTCCGTAGCTTATCTTGAAGCTACAGGCACCTCCTGGATTGCTAAGTGAGTAACGACGGTGCAGCACTTGCCTTAAGGCATCCAAGACAACTGCCTGAGTGTTTGCCAGCTGCATTGGACAAAAACATGAAATAAAAACAGATGGACATGATAAATCTTCAAACATGAAACCCTACTATTATATTTTAAGAGATTTTGAATACCTTGTCCACTAGTTAACTTCTTTTGTTAGAGTTGTTTGTACCAAATAAGACATTAACATGAAATCAAACCGATGGACAGGACAAATATGCAAATTGAAATTCCACTATTATATTTTAAGAGATTACAATACCTTATCGACAAGTTGAATTCCGTTGTTAGGGTCGTCTGTACCAAATCAAGGCATTAACACGAAATTAAACCGATGGTTCAGATAAATCTGCAACCCTGAAATCTCACTATTATACACTCATGTCCATAAATTAAGGATAATTCAGAATCACATAGAAATTGAACTCTAAAATAAAAATTTCACCTGTAGAATTATCACACACATCTTGAAGAAGGATATGCAAATTACAGGAAACCACCAAATGGCGCGGATAGTACGTCACAATGACGACAGTGTAAGAGTGTAAGAGAGGGGGTATATAAGGAATGGTGGCAAAGAAGTAAAATTGTTCACAAACGCTTTAAAAGCCTTCCAGTGCAATAACCGCATAGTTATGGCACAAAGGAAGCCTTTGGATGATTTTTACGTGGTAGAATTATCGGACGACTGGAATGTGGACCTACCCATCTGGAAGTATCCGAGGAACTTGGAATCGCCCAGAGTGTCATCTCCAGGTTTGGCAACGATTCCAAGATGATGGTAATGTGAGTAGATGTTACAGCACAGGTCGCCCCCGAGTTACAACGCCGAATGAGGACCGGTATTTAGCAGTTACTGCCAAAAAAAAGACGGAGCACAGCAGCAGACCCTGTCTCGTTAGCTCTCTTCAGCTACCGGTACGACAGTTTCAAGGCAGACCGTGTACAGACGCTTAGGGCACATTGGTCTACATGCTCGTAGGCCTGTCAGATGTGTTCCACTTACCGCAACTCGCTGTCGCCTGCGAATAACCTGAGTAGAGAGCATGCATTGTGGACACCGCAACAGTAGTCTTGTGTGATGTTTTCCGAGGAGTCCAGGTTTAGTTTGCAGTCTGATTCTCGCCGGATATGGAGAGCGCCAGGTACCCGTTACCACCAAGAAAACACCATTGAACGACACCGTTACGGTGGTGCAGGATGGCTCGTTTGGGAGGAATTATTCTTGGTTCCAGAACTGACCTGCATGTTCAGAGTGTAACGATGACAGGCCACATCTATCGGGATGTCATTCTGAAACAACATGTACGTTTGTTTCGGGGCGCCATGGGTGCTGAATTTCTGTTTATGGATGACAACGCCCGTCCTCACAAGTGCAAACATTGTAGACGAATGCCTTCAATTGGAGGATATCACCCGTATGGATCGGCCAGCATACTCACCGGACATGAATCCAATAGAGCATGTGTGGGATAGACTTGGCCGACGAATTGCAGCCCGTCACCCCCTCCCACCTGTCAACCGGATCTTCGGAGGTCATTGCTTGATGAGTGGTGTAATATTCCCAAGATCAGATTGATAATTTGATACTCAGCATGCCTAGGCGTTGTAAGGCCTGTATTGCATCGTCCGGGAGACATACTCCATATTAGCCATCATACTAACCATGTTATACTGTTTTTTGTAAATAGGTTCTTTTTTGAAATTTGCTCCAGGGAGTAAAAATCGCAATTTTCATCAATTATGTCAAACATATAGCATCTTTTTGCTCTTTACCTTTTTGTTTAATAAATAGACTTTACAAATAAGTCAAATTGGTTTTGCTTCTGTCTCTTTCTTTTCCTGAACTTCATTATCCTTAATTTATGGAGATGAGTGTATTTTCAATTCTTTATCCACTAGTTAACTTCCATTTGCTAAGGCCGTGTGTACCAAATTAAAGCACTAACATGAAATCCAAACTTGGGCATGATAAATCGACAATCTGAACTTGTATTGCCAGTGCCGTTTGTAGCAAATTAACGCACTAACAGAAAATTCAACCGATGGGTAAGATATATTTGCAATCGTTAAATCCCAATGGTACAAAGGCCATTTTGGCTAAAAATAATAAAATAATATATAAGATATCTTTCATTATATAAAAGTTTCATTTAACATTGGAAAGTCAATTTTTCAATCGATGTATATCTCTAAAAATGTTTTAACAAATTTCTATAATAAAATATTTTATACTAATTTCTTCATTTTAAATCTATTTCGTTGAAGTTCTCTGGTTCCATAATTTAAAAACATCTAATTAGCAGTTTATCAACAAGAAAAACGATTTCGTTAATCAATGACATTGCATCGTAAGTCAATTCTATTAGAACCATTTCCAACAATTCCACTTATGTGAAGATCTAATGATAATTACGAAAGTTATTAAGGTTACCCATTATTTTTGGGCCAACTATGCGATCACAAGAAAAAGGAAATTATTTACTCAACTTTTTCTTTTCTATCTCTTTTCTTGTTGTATGTGACAAAAAACAAGTAATATATAAAAAAAAAAATTAAATTCAATTCCTACTTTTTTTTTTTCACTATATTGCAGAAAGCCCTTTATAAATAATTTTCATTCATTTTTTTAAGTTTATCTGGCGCCATCTATTGGTAGATATATGCATCTTAAATCTAAAAACACTGAAATTAATGAATTAAATTTAATGAATGGATTAATATTTGAAAAACTATATTAACATCCAGTGTCATCCACTACCAGTTCAAAAAATGTATTTGAACTGGAGGGGATGAATAAAAAAGTATATTATGAACGATGGAAAAAAATTTGAACAAGATAGGGAGAGTGTGAGCTAATAGAAGGGAATTGAAAAAGCAGACTAGAGCCTGTTGTTTGCTTGTTGTAATCTCTTCCTTATTCAGTTCAACACATATCACGAGGTTTATTTTTAAAAAGTCACTACATGTTTTTATTTTATTTATAATTAAAAATAATAAAAAAAAATCACAATATTTATTTATTATAATTAACATATAATTAACATACGCTATTTTTAAGAGATCAATATATACGTTTAAAAAGACATACATGCATAATATTTTTTTACATATCAAATATTTATATACGAGTACAAAAATATATATTTATATATATAAAACAAATATATAATTCGATTCACAATAATTTAAATGCAAATATTTTATAAGTTTGTAAAAGATTTTTAGACATATATATTGATCTCTTAAAAACAAGTAATATATAAAAAGAATTAAGTCAATTCCACTTTTTTTTTCACTATATTGCAGAAAGTCCTTTATAAATAATTTTCATTCATTTTTTTAAATTTTATCTGGCGCCATCTATTGGTAGATATATGCATCTTAAATCTAAAAAACACTAAAATTAATGAATTAAATTTAATGAATGGATTAATATTTGAAAAACTATATTAACATCAGTGCCATCCACTACCAGAATAAAACGTATTTTATGAACGATGGAGGGGCCTGAATGGCCGAGTTGTAGCGCTCTGGCGCTTACCACAGGTTTCGGGTTCGAGTCTCGGCGGTGCCATGGAAAATAAACCGTAGGTCCCGGTCCTGATAGGATTGAACTTCCGTATCTTCAAGTACACGCGCCCCCAGGGTGATGCAAAGTGAATAACGTCTGTGCAGCGCTTGCCTTAAGGCATCCAAAAGCAAGCTGTCTAAGTGTTTGAACGCATTAGGAAAAAAAAATCTCTTGTGGGGCCTGAAGGCCAAGTACCATAGGTATCGGGTTCAAATTCCGGCTTTGCCCATGGGTGTTTGTAGTGGTTCGGAATCCACTTTAAGCCGTAGGTCCCGGTCCTAGGATCGTAGAGAGGGGCAACTCCCTCGTCCGTAGGTTACCAAAACGCGCCCCCTGGGTAATGCGAATCGGTGCAGCCCTTATGGCGAAGCACGGTCTATTTGCCAGCTGCATTAGAAGAAAAGAAAATGAACGATAGGAAATTTGAACAAGATATGCATATAGGAGAAACAATCACCAATAAACAAAAACATATTGCTTCAAAATTGAAAAATGTTTTGGACGACATTAATTCATTATATGTATTTATAACCTTATTAAAAACACATTTCAGTCAAGAAATTCAATATACCAAAGACTTTCTTGTACTATTTTATAAATTGAAAGCCATATACTCCCTGTGTTGCAATACAGGTAACTTGATTTATGATTGTTTTTAAGTCAATTGCATTCGAACCATTTGCAATAATTCCACTTATGTGAAATTCTAAGGATAATTACAAAAATTATTAAGATTACCCCATTATTTTTGGGGAGACTGCGCAACAACAAGAAAAAGGAAGTTATTAACTAAATTTTTTTCTCATCGTTTTTTTTTTTGTATCGTTTTTCTTGTTTTTCTTGTACGAAAAATAATGAGCATCGATATTCCCAACGCAAACAATCGACAATAAATAAAAAGAGTTACTCTTGCTTCTAAATTGAAAAATATTTCTGAATGACATCGATTCTCATTATTTATAACCTTATTAAAAACAAATTTCAGACAAAAAATCCAGTATACCAAAGAATATCCTGCGCGATTTTATAAAATGAAAGCCATATCCTCGTTGAATTGCAATACTGGTAACTTTATATAATTTCATTGGATTTTTTTAATTCATGACAGATGGGTTAGATCTTAACCATATTTAGGGTAAGTCATTTTTCTGTTGCTTAAAGCCAGTGACAAGTCTACTACTACTATGGTGGTAATATGTGGTAGTAGTAGTCATTGTATTTTTCAATTTATGACACGTCTACTACATACTATGGTGTAAGTCAGTATTAGTTGCCCAGTGTCACGTCCACTACTATACACCATACCACACAACACATCACTTTGGCTAAATCTTGGATGCTCCTATACAATTTGGGAATGATGTGGGGTGAAGATGAATGGACATACAATGATGAGGAAAATCTTTTGCAAAATTTAGTTTTGGCGAAACAGAAGCTGAATAATAAGGAAAATTTTTACAAAAACAGTAGAAAATAAATAGTATATAAAAATTAAATTAAATAAAATTTATTTATTAAATACATCTTCATTATAAATATAGTTTTAAAACAAAGAAATAAAAAAAATGTCCGTTTATGAAATTTTGCTATAAACTATTTAATCTGCAATTTTTAAGCGGTAACTAATATAGCCCTTTCCAAAGTACAAAGTAAATTGCTTTTTTTCTTCTGTGTGAGCAAAACCCAAACTGAAAAATCATCACCAGAAAAAGAAGAGACAAGATAATTCCTTTAAAATAACTGATATCTGAAACGCCAAATTCAACATGGCATGCAAATACAAGATTATTATTATTACATAAAAAGTTTTACAGAAGATTGATGCACCAAAGTGTTTTTGTGTTCTACTGCAGTTAGCAAACACTTAGACAGTTGTCTTGGATGCCTTAAGGCAAGAGCTGCACCGATGTTACTCACTTAGCACTACCTAGGAGGTGCGTGCAGCTTGAAGGTAAGCTACAGATGCCAAGTAACAATACCTCCACAACGTTCTACGATCCTTTTATACCGGAACCTAAGGTTTAAAGTGGATTCTAAACCACTACAAACATCCATGGCACCGCAGGCACTCGAACCCGAAACCTGTGGCACGGAGGGCCAGAGCGCAAGCCACTCGGCCATTCAGGCCCCTGACGCACAAAAGAAATATCTACAACTATAAAGATAGCATGCCGGTTGGCTAATTGATTAATTAGTTGATTAATTGAGGATTGTTTGATTAGTTGATTAATTGATGATTGGTTGATAAGTAGATTAATTGAATGATTTGTTGATTCATTGAATTATTGATTAATTTAGGATTGATTGAATAATTGATTAATTTAGGATTGATTGAATGATTAATTTAGGATTGATTGAATAATTGATTTTATGAGTGTTTGATTAGTTGATATAATGTTTAATTTATCATTGATTGATTTGATTAATTGATGTTTGATTGATTTCTTGGTTAATTTTAACCGTTATGTACTGAGAACTCAAGTTGTAATGCAGCATTGGAAAATAAATGTGAAAATAAAGATGTTTTTATCAAATCAATTTATATTATATTTATAATTATAAAACAAGGAAAATAAAAAAATTCCTTTTACGAAATTTTGCTATAAACTATTTAATCATCAGTTTTTAAGCAATAACTAATAAAATCTTACCAAAATACACAACATCCCAAAATGGGTGTTTGAAATACCCAACATCCCTGCTATACATTTAACTTGATGTTCCTTTTAAATTGCTCTTTTTTTTGTGTGAAGGAAACCCAAACTGAAAAATTATCACCAAAAAAGAATGAACAAGATAATTCCGCCAAAATAACTGATACCTGAAACGCCAAATTCAATCGCTGTCGAAAAGCTTCCATAATCATTCGATTCAATTTCATGACTCCCCCTCAACTAATATAAATTATGGAATAGTATACAACCTCAAAACCTTCCTCTCTCTTCTCTTCATAAAAGTTTCAATTTAAGGCCATACCAGAAACTTACAGACGTTATTAATAAAACAAATGCACAATCAGACCCAAACTGAAAAATTATCACCAGAAACTGAAGGGACAAGTTAATTCCTCCAAAATAACCGATATATGATTGCCAAATTCAATGTGGAAGGCAAATACAAGACAGTTATACATGAAACATTTCAAGCAAATTTTCTTCATACAGAAAACATTACAGAAGATTGATGCACCAAAGTAACATCTAAAACGATAAAGATATCATGGCGGTTGATTAATTGGTTCAACCGCTATGTATTTAGAGCTCAAGTTGTAATAAACCATTGGTTTGATTGGTCACTCTATGGTCATTTTTTGCACACGTTTGGGCTAATTAGATCGGGACCTACAGTTTAACTTGGATTCTGAAGCACTCCATGCCATCGCCACGATTAGAACCTGAAGCCAATGATGCCAAAGGTCAGAGCGCCAGCCAATTGGCCATCAGATATACGATTGGAGAATAATTGTGAAAATGATCTATAAAGTTAAAACAAATTAAACAAAAATTTTTTTTATCAAATATATTTCCATTAAAATTACAATTCTAAAACAATGAAATAAAAAAATCTCCTTTTGAAAAATTTTGCTATAAACTATTTCATCGCCAATTTTTAAACGATAACTAATAAAACTCTTACCAAAGTACACAACATCCCGCAATTGGTGTTCCTGTAAATAGCCCTTTTCTTCTGCTCTGAAAAATTATCACCAGAAAAAGTAGAGACAAGATAATTCCGCCAAAATAACCGATATCTGAAACGCCAAATTCAATTGCTGTCGTAAAGCTTCCATAATCATTCAATTCAATTTTATGACTCCCCCTCAACTAATATAAATTATGGGATCGTATACAACCTCAAAACCTTCCTCTCTCTCTCTCTTCATAAAAGTTTCAATTTAACGCCATACCAGAACTACTACAGACGTTATTAATAAAACAAATGCACAATCAATGAATGGATTATCACATCCCTATCGCTCTAATTATGATGAATGCCTTTTATTGGTTTTTCAAAGGGGCGATCGATGCTTTTTCGAACAATCCCAAGCAGTAAATGATACTATCACCCCCTCCCTCCACTCTTGTCTTCTTCTGATTGCTGGGGGCCCCTCCGATTTTGAAAAGTGGGCTATTAAGACGGATGAAATATTTCTTGGGAGATGTAAGAATGTATTAATAGGGTCTTCTGTAGGAATGAATGGGGTTATAGGGAGGATATTGATTAAGCATTCGTCTTTCGTGGCTTTTCATTGGGTGGGACAGGTAATTGAATCTATCTAATAAGACGGATCAATGCCACGGGGAAATTGGAAATAGCATGGAGAAGAAGAGGCTAAAGATTTTGAACGTATGAGGAATAAATTGGATTAAGAATTTAATATTTATATTGGTTTTCATCTTTTGAAATATATTTTTTTTTTTAATTCAAACTGAAACTATTTATAATGTGGATGCTATGATTATGGGAATGCAGCCGTCTATAGGATCAGAAATTCAGAAGAATTCAATTCATCGTCATACCAAAAATTGCAACTGTTTTAAATAAATTCGAATTTCATGTTAGTGCCTTAATTAGTGGTATAAACTTCTCTAGCAATAACAGTTAACTAGTGGATAAGGTATTGCAAATAAAATAGTGGTATTGCAGATTTCTCATGCCCATCGGTTGGGTTTTATGTTATGTTAGTGCCGCCTAATTTGGTAAAACGTCCCTGGCAATAGCAGTTAACTAGTGGATAAGGTATTGAAAATAAAATAGTGGTATTGCAGATTTATCATGCCCATCGGTTGGGTTTTATGTTAGTGCCTAATTTGGTATAAAAGTCCCTAGCAAAAGAAGTTAACTAGAAGATAAGGTATTGAAATTTATTAAAATATAATAGTGGGATTTTAGGTTTGTAGATTCATCATGCCCATCGGTTGTATTTCATGTTAGTGTCTTAATGTGGTACAAATGACCCTAACAACAGAAGTTTTCTAGAGGATAAGGTATTGAAATATTTAAAAATATAATAGTTGAATATCAGGTTTGCAGATTTATCATGCCATTGGTTCGATTTCATCTTAGTGCTCTTAATTGGTACAAAAGACACTAACATTAGAATACATTGAATAATACATTGAAATCTCCTCCAAATCATTCTTCTGATTGCTGGTGGCTCGTTCGATTTTGAAAAGCGGGCTATTAAGACGGATGAAATATTTCTTGGGAGATGTAAGAATGTATTAATAGAGTCTTCCTTAGGAATGAATGGGGTTATAGGGAGGATATTGATTAAGCATTCGTGTTTCGTGGCTTTTCATTGGGTGGGACAGGTAATTGAATCTATCTAATAAGACGGATCAATGCCACAGGGGAAATTGGAACACGGCATGGAAAAGAAGAGTCTAAAGATTTTGAACGTATTTGGAATAAATTGGATTAAGAATTTAATATTTATATTGTTTTTCACCTTTTGAAACGTTTTTTTAAATTCTAACTGTATCTATTTAAAAATATAGTGGATACAACATCCTATTGGATCAAGAATCATCAATGTGCTAAAAAGTGGAACTGTCTCAAAAATAATTAGATTTCATCTTAGTGCCTTAATTTGGTACTAACGTTATTAGCAATAACAGTTACCTAGTGGATGAGATATTGAACATACTATCTATTTATTCACCTACTTATCAAGAGTGAAAAAAAAAATAAATTACAGTTTAAAAAACACTAAAAAACATGCGTTTTAAGTTAATCAAACTAAAAAGTAAAAGATAATTGTTAACATAAGAATAAAAATGACTGACGAGAAAATGAATGTCACTGTTCTAAAAGCGTGGGGTGCTCGATATCAGTCGTTGTAATTTTTCACTAGTTTCATTCCGAAATGCAGAGTTAATTTTAAAAAGTCCTACAAAGCACCTCACGCTTTTAGAACAGGGACATTCATTTTCTCGCCAGTCATTTTATTCTTATGTTAACAATTATCTTTTACTTTTTAGTTTGATTAACTTAAAAACGCATGTTTTTTAGTGTTTTTTAATTGTAATATTTAAAAGAGGTCCCAGTACGGAGGACTGGAACTATAGTCCTTACAATAATTTAATTGTGAGTAAAACAAAGGCTAAATGCGAATATGTCGAGCCAGTCAGGATTCGAAAAGTGAATCTCTTGATCCGTGGTCAGGCGGGTTATCCGTTGAGTCACTGTCCCACAGAGGTTTGAATGTCTTAGATACTTTCAATCTACATAGGTTAATTTGCTCTTCATAAGTTAAAATAAAATCACTAATCCTTGCGATCCTAATCATGATGAGATAATGAACTTATCAAAATATTTTATTGTCGTCGGTCCTTGATAAGTCTACGACATTTAAATTAAATCTGTTCTCTTAAAGTAAGGCAAAAATCGAGCCCGAAGAGTCGGTTACAAACAAACATACAGGTGTGAAACTAATAAAAGCGTATTAATAACATCTATTACTGCTATTCCAATTTTCAAATCGGAAAAGGTTTGGTCTGAATGAAAAAATAAGAAAAGGCAATCGAGATTTTCATTAGTAACTCGTTTAAAGAGAAATCTCAGCTAAGAGGGGCTCGATTGTGTGGAATATATTGTATATAAAATAAAAACACAAAATTTTTATTATTTATTTATTTTCATTCGTATTGTTTATGCAGATTTTTGAATTTCGATTTAAGTAAAGGTAGTAAATGAAGTAAAAAGGTTTTCTTGAAAAAATAGTTTGTTTTCTAACGTTGAGCCCTTTTATCTGAGTTAAGTTGGAACCAAATGTTAAATGTAGATCTGTAGCAAGAATGGAGCAAAGCAGAAATGTAGATCTGTAGCAAGAATGGAGCAAAGCAGAAATGTAGAAATATCTGTAGCAAGAATGTATCAATGCAGAAATATCTGTAGCAAGAATGTAACAATGCAGATATGCAGATCCGTAGCAAGAATCTAGCAATGTAAATCTGTAGTAAGAATGTAGCAATGCAGAAATGTAGATCAGTAGTAAATTTAGCGATATTAAGATTGCCATACGGGAGCCTATTTACATTACACCCAAAAGTTGCCATTCTATTTCAGTACCAAATTTTTCCTCTGGAATTTTACTACTTACTTTACACCGTTTTCCATCGAAATTTTTCCGACCTACAGATTTATGATGCTCTTTCGAGCCGAGCTGTCTCAGTTTAAAAGCCCAATGCCTTATTCATCAGCTTGTTCTTTTCTTTTAACATTATTACCATAAGAATGTATCATTAGATAAATTAAAAATTTAAAAAAAGTGCGTACAATGCAAAAAGAAAGTAAAGAATAAATAAATTATAAAGACTGCGATATTTATTACATAAGAATCAAGTCTAGAATTTTTCGTGAGTTTTGATTTTAAAAAAGTACGGTGGGAAATAAAAGGGATATTTATTAAAAAATTCAAACACCATTCATCCATCCAATTATAACTCAAATTATAATAATGCTTGGTAAAAATCTATATTATTAAATAAGAGATAAAACAGTTCAATAGACTTTTATATAAAGGGATAAAACAGTTCAATAGACTTTAATATACATAGATAAAACAGTTAATTTTTTCATAATGAATAATAAATATTTATAGTTTATTTAAATATATAACAAATATTATGCTAATTAACTTCCAAGCAAGTACTGAAACTGTAGATACATCTTTTGCTTTTATATGTTTTCCAAGGTCTTGGCGATATTTAATAAAAAAATTTTTTTATTCTTTAAGCAATTTTATCACAATAGCATATTATATCACAATAGCTTTTATATTTTTAAAAAAATTATCAAGTGCTAGTTGATAGTGCTAGTACAATCAAATTAAAAATTAATTCTGTATAAAGGGATAAAACACAATTTATTTTCTTAATAGATAACAAACATTTACAGTTTATTTTAATTATTTTGCTAATTAACTTCCAAGGAAATACTGAAACTGTAGAGGTATCTTTTGTTTTCGTTTACTTCTAGATCAATTTTGAAGTTAAATTAAATCTCAAATTAAAGTAATGCTTAATAAAAATATGTAATATTAAATAACACTTTTTTTAACAAAAAAATATTAGTTCTTTAAATTTTTTTATCACAATAGCATTAAGAGAAGCAAATTAGAAATAACTTTTATATAAAGGGATAAAAATATAGTTTATTTTTCTTAATAGATAACAAATATTTGTTTTTTTTTTTAGTACATAACATTTATAGTTTATTTTCTTTAATATACAACAAATATTTGTTTATTTTTTTAATATACACCAAATATATGTTTATTTTATCAATATATAATAAATATTTATAGTTTATTTTTTAATATACAACATATCTGTTTATTTTTTAGGGTATAACAAATATTTATTGTTTATTTTCCTTATGACAAATATTTATAGTTTATTTTCTTATATAATAAATATTACGCTTATTAATTTCCATGCAAGTACTGAAACTGTAGAGGAGACAACTTATATGCTTTCCAAAGTCTTGGCGATCTATTTTAGAGCCAAGCTCATAATAACAGAAAGCATTGATTTAGTGCGCCAAGAAAGAAAAAACAGCTCTGCGATGCTCAATCACTGACTCCATGATTAAATAGCTCGCACCTGTGGGCGCCATAGAGCGGCGGTTAATCTCACTTGATGGATTGGCCCGAGGGAAAGTCTTTCAAAGAAAATGAAAATATACCATAGAGTACAATACAGTGACGGTTTCGAAATTCATTGATAAATCAATGTACGTTCAAAAGCATTTTGACTTTCTTTTAAAGTGCACATTAAACATAAATTGTAGGAAATTTATGTATTTCTCTAACACTTAATATTTGCTGCAAATAATAATAATTAACAAGCTGAAAAATTAGTTAGCACTTTCTTGATAATTATTACAGTATATTAATTAAATCAAGGTTGTTTAATTATTTTGGAGTTTAAGATAATTAAATAAACTGAAGGGCTTTATGGCAGAGTGACTAGCATTCTTTCGCTCGGTGCCACAGGTTTCGTCTTCGAATCACGGTGGGTCTATGCATGACTGTAATGGTTCGAGGGGCCCTGATGGCTGAGTGGTTAGCGCTCTGGCTCTCGGTACCACAGGTATCGGGTTCGGATGCCGGCGGTGCCATGGATGTTTGTACTGGTTCGGAATCCCTTTAAGCAGTAAGGTCCGGTCTCATATGATCGTAGAGCGTCACAGAGCCCAATCAGACTTCTTCTCACCTACATCATTCCCAAACTGTAAAGTGGCAACTCTACTATAGGCACAGTGATGTGGTGTGGTGTAGTAGTAGTAATCCACATTACACAGCAGGTTCCTTTGTAATATGACTGTTGGGTGCAGGGCTGACAGCCCACATGTTTCGAAATCTGCTAGTAGGTAAATGGCCTTGGCCCAACCATGGTGTTGTTGACTCAATGATGATGATGATAATAAAATAAATTGAAATTAAATGTAAAAATAAAATTGAAATATAACTATGATCTTTATATATAGTTAATTCGAATTTCACTGAATTCATCAGATAATTTAAAAGTTTTATAAAATATCCTCACCATCATTGCCACAACAGTTCCATGGTGGGTCAAGGCTAAAAATTATATTTCTTTTAAAAAATGTTTTATCACAATAGCATTAATAGAAGCAAATTAGAAATTACACTTATATAAAGAGATAAAATATAGTTTAATTTCTTAATAGATAACAAATATTCATAGTTAATTTTTTAACATATAACAAATATTATGCTAATTAATTTGAAACATAGTTTCAGTACTTGTACTGAAACTGTAGAAGCATCTTATATGCTTACCAAAGTCTTGGCGATCTATTTTAGAGCCAAGCTCATAATAACAGAAAGCATTGATTTAGTGCGCCAAGAAAGAAAACAGCTCTGCGATGCTCAATCACTGACTCCATGATTAAATAGCTCGCACCTGTGGCCGCCATAGAGCGGCGGTTAATCTCACTTGATGGATTGGCCCGAGGGAAAGTCTTTCAAAGAAAATGAAAATATACCAATGCATAGAGTACAATACAGTGACGGTTTTTGAAATTCATTGATAAATCAATGTACGTTCAAAGACTTTCTTTTTAAAGTGCACTTTAAACATAAATTGTAGGAAATTTATGTATTTTCTAACAACTTAATATTTGTTGCAAATAATAATAATTAACAAGCTGAAAAATTAGTTAGCGCTTTCTTTGATAATTATTACAATGTATTAATTAAATCAAGGTTGTTTAATTATTTTTGGAGTTTAAGATAATTAAATAAACTGAAGGGCTTTATGGCCGAGTGACTATTCTTTCGCTCGGTGCCACAGGTTTCGTCTTCGAATAACGGTGGTTCTATGCATGACTGTAATGGTTCTAGGGGCCCTGATGGCTGAGTGGTTAGCGCTCTGGCTCTCGATACCATATGTATCGGGTTCGGATGGCGGTGCCATGGATGTTTGTACTGGTTCGAATCCACTTTAGCAGTAAGTCCGGTCTCATATGACCGTAGAGCGTCATAGAGCCCAATCAGCCTTCTACTGACCTACATCACTCCCAAACTGTAAAGTGGCAACTCTACTCTAGGCACAGTGATGTGGTGTGGTGTAGTAGTAGTAATCCACATTACACAGCAGGTTCCTTCGTAATATGACTGTTGGGCGCAGGGCTGACAGCCCTCATGTTTCGGAATCTGCCAGTAGGTAAATGGTTTTGGCCAACCATGGTGTTGTTGCGCCAATGATGATGATGATAATAAAATTAATTAAAATTATATGTGAAAATTAAATTGAAATATAATTATGATCTTTATATATAAGTTAATTCGAATTTCACTGAATTCATCAGATAATTTAAAAGTTTTATAAATATCCTCACCATCATTGCCACAACAGTTCCATGGTGGGTCAAGTCTAAAAAAATTTATTTCTTTAAGAAATGTTTCATCACAATAGCATTAATAGAAGCAAATTAGAAATTACACTTATATAAAGAGATAAAAATAGTTTAATTTCTTAATAGATAACAAATATTTATAGTTAATTTTTTTAACATATAACAAATATTATGCTAATTAATTTCCAAGCAAGTACTGAAACTGTAGAAGCATCTTATATGCTTTCCAAAGTCTTGGCGATCTATTTTAGAGCCAAGCTCATAATAACAGAAAGCATTGATTTAGTGCGCCAAGAAAGAAAACAGCTCTGCGATGCTCAATCACTGACTCCATGATTAAATAGCTCGCACCTGTGGCCAGCAGAGAGCGGCGGTTAATCTCTCTTGATAGATGGGTCTGACGGAAAAGTCCTTTCAAAGAAAATGAAAAATATACCAATGCCTACAGTACAATGCAGTGACGGTTTCTCAAATTCATTGATATATCAGTCTGCGTTAAAAGCATTTTGATTTTTCAAAAGTGTACTTTTAAACATAAATTGTATAAAATTTATGTATTTCTCTGACACATTGCATTTGTTGCAAATAATAAAATATAAACTAGCTGGAAAATTAGTAAACTATTTCTTGAAAATTATTACAATGTATTGATTGAATCAAGATTGTTTATTTTTATTTCAGTTTAACTTAATTAAAGAAATTGAAGTCCTTGATCAGGTCACAGGTTTTGGGTTCGACTCTCGGCGGTGCCATGGATATTTGAAGTGGGTCGGAATCCAATTTAAGCCGTAGGCCCTAGTCTCATATGACTGTTGAGAGCAGGACTGACAACTCTAACCCATAAAAACAACTTTTCCTGTCTGGAAAATCTGCCAGTAGGTAGACGACCTTGGCCCATTATGGTAGCTGCACCAATGATGATGATGAAATTAATTTAAATTAAATGTAAAAAAAAATTGAAATATAACTATGATGAAGTTAATTGAATTTTTTACACAATTTATCAAATAATTTAAATGTTTTTTATAATATCATCCTCACAACAGCCAAGTGGTGGGCCAAGGCTGTGTTTCTACTGGCAGATCTCTAGACAGGAGATGTTTTGTTTTTACTAGTAATGTTGTCAGCCTTACTCTCATCATATTATACAGGAACCTATGGCTTAAAGGGGATTCCGAGCCACTACAAAAATTCATGCCACGGCCAGGACTCAAACCTAAAACTTGTGCCACCGAGCTCCCTGTCACTCGGCCATCAGGCACCTTATAAAATATCAAATAAGAAAAATTTATTTTTTAAACACAAACTATGGAGAAACGTTTATAAAAATTTCCCCAGGAAGGATGCTTTTTTGTAAGTCAGAGAAATTTAACTAATTTTCCCCCAAAAAATGTCATGACAATTTTAAAAATTGCTTTTTTTCAGATTTTACACAATGAAATTAAAGATAAACATACAGTGAATATATTTTTATATATTTATTTTTATTTTAATTAATGCTTTTTTTTTTTTTGTAAATGAATTTACAAAAAATCGCCATGCTTAAATACATGTTAGGCATTATATTTCTTATCCCACTTTATAGACAGTAACATCTAGACAAAGTTCAAGAACCCGTGTGGTCATAAGGATTATAATGATATCATATGATGATATTGTAATACACACACATTTTTTTAAATTATAATTCATCCCTTTTATTAAATTTTTGTCATTAAAAACAGAGTATGATAATTAAAAATTGAGCTATGCATGGATTATCTCTGTTTGAAATATATTAAGAAATTTTGGACAAAATAAATTTTTCTAAAAGAGTTTTATTCTTAACCTAGATCATATTTAGTCCACGGATAAACAGAAGGATTTTTTTTTTTATGCGTAAATTTATCATTGCGTTTTTTTTTTTTCTTCAGAAATGCATTCAAAAAGTTCTTAATACATAATTTATATTCTTAATATTTACTGTATAAAAAAGGTATATTCAAAACCAATATTGTTTTATTAATCTTTCTTTAACAATATTTATAATCGTTGGTTTACATTAGCATTAATGATTACGCTCTAAAAAATTCACAATTTATCCCATCTCTACTCGGTCAGCAATGATGAACAAAGGCTTCCGTGTATCAGCAGGAAATGGGTACATAAAATAGACACACACACACACACACACACACACACACACACACACACACACACACACACACACACACATACACACACATACACATATATATATATATATATATATATATATATATATATATATATATATATACACTCAAGAGTCAAAACATTATGACCACCTGGGAATAACGAGTTGCCCACCTTTGGCGCAACACAGCTTTAACCCGCCTTGGCATGGATTAATACCACCACTTAATACCAGTTAAATACCACTTCCACCTGATGACGTGCCTTCCTCGTCATCCAGCAGAGTTCATTGCAAAATGTAGGGGTGGTCATAATGTTTTGGCTCTTGAGTGTATATATATATGCATTTATGTACATTTTTTTTTTTCTTATCCCGATTGTCCCGGTTCATAACAACATTTTAGACCAAGTCCATCAACACTTGCTGTCTCATGGAAGGAGGGGGTACCCGTATATAGAAGCGATTAGTGTTGTTGAAGAAGGAAGGCAGTGTCTTCCCGAGGACTTTTAGCAGGGAGTACCCTGCATTTACGTATCTTGTGTGAGAAAACTCTGTAAAACTCCCACCAGGTAGTCTGACATACGAGGCAAGATGCTGAACATCACAGACGCCATCAAGACTCCTCGTTGTTGAAACAGTGTCTACAAGAAAGCCGCCAACGGATTGAACCTTAGCCCTAAATTATGTATGGAATGATTAAGGCGTACAAGACATCATCATCATCATAATTTGAAAAATATAAAACTGACTATGGGCTATTAACCAAAAAGTTATAATCATATAGAACATGATGGCGGAGGGATTGTCACTGACGATAGGTGCCACGGGCTTCGGGTATGAGTCCAGGTGGCGTCATGGATGTTTCTAGTGGTTCGGAATTCACTTTAAGCCGTAGGTCCCGATCTAATATGACTGTACAGAGTTGGGATGACAATCCTATACCGTATAAAAAAAAAACGTCCCTTCTCCCGAAATCTGCCAATTAGCAGTCGGCTTTGGTCCACCATGGGATTCTTTAGCCAATGAAGAAGATGTTGATCATATACATAAACAGATCAAGGGTTATTTTACAACATAACAAATACAACATTCAGTAAAAAATCAAAATACAATAATAATAATATTCCTTCTTGAATTAAAAAAAAAGGTTAGTAAATACATCTTAAAAAAGAAGTAAAACGCTATTTAATGATAAAACTTTAATTATCTATTGAATTGGATTCATAAAAAGCCAATGAAACTTCATTCTTAACGTTATATTCCAAACAACCTCAAATATTTGAAGATTCCTGACTTCCTTGTGGATTTCAAGAAATCCAATAACTTCCTCCTCCCACGGAATCTCCCATCCTTTGGGTGGTGTGGATGGGCGACATCTTATCAATACTTACATCACTCAGGGCCTGCCAATGAATAAATGAATGCGAAGGGAGCTGCTTCCCTTTTTCTTGAGAAGGCGGTACAACAAGAAGACAAGGATCGATGGACGTCGTTTTCGAGGTCAAACAGATTAATGCTGTAAACACCGCTGAAATACCTTATTTGTGTCATTAATTTCGATGATTTTGAATCTTGGATTACTTTGGTGATATTTTTAAGATTTGTCATGTGATAAATTGTATTCTATTTGTAAATCCATGTCTATATTAGCTAACGAAATATAAGAAATCCCCATTAGTCACATTAGAAAGTTTAGAGATTCATACAAGCATCAAACTTGTTTTCTACAGAGTACAAATTAGGACTGGGTATGGGTGTGGTGTTGATTCAGTGGTGTTTTAACTGAATTATTTCTTAAAATAATAACAAGTTATCATAACTGTCATATTGTAACTGCCATATTTATTTAAAATTGCAAAGACAACACAGCACAACTGCAACACATAACACACAAAACGAAATTATATAATGTTTACAAACTCATCATAAAAGTAAGTACATTTCATAGTGTTTTTACCCACCGTGCTGCCTGGAACTCTTCACTCAACTGTCCACTCCCTTATTTCCTTCGCTCTTCCCAATCTTTGGAACGAGGATTGGGGAAAGAGGAAAAAGAGATAATTTCAAGGATATTTTCATTTGTACACCGCTGAAGACATTCAGGAGCCTGATGGCCGAGTGACTAGTGCTATGGTGCCACAGGTTTCGAGTTTTAGTCCCGGCGGTGCCATGGATGTTTGTAGTGGTTTTGAAATCCACTTTTAACCGTAGGTGCCAGTCTAATATGACTGTAGGTCTAATAACCTAATCCGTAAAAAGGAAAATATTCCCTCTCTCGAAATTCTCCAGTAGGCAGACGGCCTTGCCCCGTCATGAGGTTGTAGCGCCAATGATGATGATGAAAATCAAAACGTTCAAGACTAGTTGGGTTAAATAAGAAACGTTCTTATAAGATGTTTCGGTATGATTAAGGTGGACATAACATCATCATCATAATTTGTAAAGGATCAAACTGATATTTTGATGGGTTAATATGGAAAAGTGATAATCATGTAAATAAACAGACCTAGGGATTATTTTACAACATAACAAATACAGCATGCAGTAAAAATCAAAATATAATAACAATAATATTCTTTCTTGAGTTAACAAAAGTTAGTAAATACATCTTAAAAAGAAGTAAAACGTTATTTAATGGTAAAACTTTAATTATCTATTGAATTGGATTCATAAAAGCCAATGAAACTTCATTCTTAACGTTATATTCCAAACAACCTCAAATATTTGAAGATTCCTGACTTCCTTGTGGATTTCAAGAAATCCGATAACTTCCTCCACCCACGGGAATCTTCCATCCCTCTGGGTGGTGTGGGTGGGCGGCATCTTATCAATACTTACATCACTCATGGCTTGCCAATGAATAAATGAATGCGAAGGGAGCTGCTTCCTTTTTTCTTTGGAAGGCGGGACAACAAGAGAACAACGATCGATGGACGTCGTTTTCGAGGTCAGCCGGATTAATGCTGTAAACACTGCTGGGATACCTTATTTGTGTCCTCAATTTCGATGATTTTGAATCTTGATATTTCCTTGGCGATATTTTCTGAAAGTTGGCGACAGCGAAATTGTATTCTATGTAAAACTATCTATATTAGCAGGACCTGATGACCGAGCACAGATTTCGGGTTTGAGTCCCGTCGGTGCCATGGATGTTGTAGTGGTTAGGAATTCACTTTAAACCGTAGGTTCCGGTCTCATATGATCGTAGAGCGATGCAGGGGTATTGTTACTCCATGTCCGTAGCTTATATTCACGCTACACGGCCCTCCTGGGTAGTACTAAGTGAGTAACGCGGGTGCAGCGTTTGCCTTAAGGCATCAAGACAATTGTTTGCCATCTACATTAGAACAAAAAAAGTCTACATTAGCTGACAAATCATTAGAAATCATCGTTAGCCGTTATAATCAACATTAGCCCCACTACCATCTATTCAGTCACTTCAAAGAAAAAAAAGAAAAACAACACTCTGTGCCGACTAGTTGCAGAACTCTCTTCTTCACCCCAAACCCCATTTTAAATAATATATCAATATAGGAGTCAGCTTCCTTACTTCTCATTGGAGTAGACATTTCTCAGCTCGTGGTCTATCTTTCATCACGATGGAACAACTCATGGTGTAGTCCATATTCCATCTGTAGTTGTTTCGGCCTGTGAAGGTAGCACAGAAAATTGCTAATTTCCTGAATTTCTTTATACATGAGATCGAGTATCTGCTATCAGATTTCAGTGATAGGTACATAGTCATTAGTACAAAGCACTAAATGCATGTAATATAACTACCCATAGTACTGCTTGTCTGCTGTCAAATTTGAGTGATGTCTTATTATTATATGCTTGTCAGATGTCATACATTCTCTCTTCCGGGAATGAAATGTAAAAATTCTTCCAGTGAGAAAAAAAACTACTACACCTACTACTAAAAAAAACTACTAAAAATCTACGATAAGCCTACTACTACCTTACTACCTACTAAAAAACTACCAGGATAAGTGTGAAGTTTATGAAGAATATTGCATTATTTAAGTTCGTAGAAATTTAAAATAATAATAATCTTGGGTAAATAATAGTTGCGCACGTAGAAAATCTCTAACGCGTTAAAAAAAAAAATCTTGTTTACATGTATTTTGTCCAAAAAAAAATGGATTTTCAATGTGATAAACGAAAAACATTATTAAATGAAACAAATGCATAATAAATAAGCAAAAAAAAAGTGAAGAATTTACTGAATGATGAAAAACTGTCTTGTTTATACGATGGGTGTCATTTATTATAAAGCAGTACTATGCGAGTAAGTAAAAAAATACAATTAAAAATATTTTTAGGAAGTTTACTTGTTTGCGTTTGCATGAAATGTGCTTGTCAGATGTTTAGCAGATGTTTATGTTTATATCAGATTTATTTTATGCCTATTTCCTCTTTTTGACTCATTCAACGTAAATCAATTTTTAAACTATATTTTGCATGTGTAAAGCTGTTATATCTGAAAATTTTACTCTATTTTTCGATCTCAATTATGAATAAAAAATGGAGTTTTATTAACATAAACTATTGCAAAGAAAATAACTGAACTTACTTATTTGCTTTTATATTAAATGTGCTTATCAGATGTTTAGCAGATGTTCTACATTGATGCTTACATGAGATTTATTTTTATGCCTATTTCTTTTTTTCGACTCAACACATCATGAATTTTCACTCAACATAAATTATTTTTTTTTAAATATATCAGCATCAGTAATGTTTGAAAATTTACTTCTAGTTTATTTTTCCAATTATGAATAAATAATGGAGTATTATTAATATAAAATACAGCAGAAAAAAAAAAGATGAGCATAAAAAAAAATCGATGTAAAATGACAACCAATAAACATGTCGTCACTTAAGAAATAAAATAAACCTTAATAACTTTCGTAATTATCATTATATCTTCACATAAGTGCTATTACATAGAAAATAGCTCGAACTTAACTAACTCATTGTGTAATATTGGTTTGATTAACATTGATTAACGTGGTTACTTAATTGTAAACTGGACGTTTTTCCATTGGAGGAAGATTTTTAATACTTTCAGCGTAATCGATAAAATACCAAGGAATTAATATAGAACTTTTTTTGTAATTATGTTTAAAAGCTTCGGGGATATGAATTTAAAAATCGGTTTCACAATCTTAAATGAAAGGTTCGGTTAATGAATGAGATCTCGCATATGAATTAATATATATATATATATATATATAGATTTAATTTTGTACCAATTGAATTAAATTTTTTTTTTCTAAATCGAAATATAATTTTAATTAAAATTCGTTGAATATTTTCATGAATATTTAAACGAGAGGTTTTTGCATACCGTACGTTAGTTACGTAGGACGAATCCGTTAACTTTTTTCTCCCTAGCGCGCATGCTCATAGGGAAATTATGTTTCCTATGAGCATGCGCGCCCATGAAAAAGCCTGACGTCCTACGGTAACTAACTCTATGCAAAAACTTCTAATATTAAACGTCATTATGGGAAAAAAAAAACATTGAATTATAACATACTAAAATGTCTGTGAGCGCCTAATGGCCGAGTGACTCAGCGCTCTGTGTCACAGGGTTCGAGTCTCATGGGGATGTTTGTAGTTCGGAATATACTTTAAACTGTAAGTCCCGTTCTAATATGACTACTACCACACCTCACCATCACTGTGTGTAGTGCTCAGTTTGCTCAAGTTAACAGTTGGGAATGATGTGTATTGTGAGATGTCTGATGAGTATATCTTTAATAATAAGCCAAACACAGTAAAACGATTCCTGATTTTCGGTGAGTTTCAGCTGTTTTTTAAATGATATAATTTTCAAAATTAAAATAATGTGATAAAAATATCGTCTGCGATTCGATTAATGAAAAAAATAATAATGACAAACTTTTTTTTTCTTTGTGAAATTAAAAATTATTATGAAGCCATAAGATTTCATCTGAATCAATTTGTGTGTTTTTAAAATTTTTAAATCGTTTTCAAGCAATTAATTTTTTTGTTCAGAAAGTTGGGAATTATTATTTGTAAAATAGAAACGGATAAAGAACAAATTGCTTCTGTTAAAAATGGAATATCACTTTGAGAAATTCTAAATTATATGGAAACCGGCTTAGTACTGGCAAACAAGACGAGTTTATTCTGTTTTGAACAAAAATATATAATATATAGTGAGTTCTAAAAGTCTTCGTATGCTTTTGAAATTTTTTAAAAAAACTGCTTCAGGGTGGAAGTGAATTGAATATAGTCAGAGTATTTTGTTATAATATTTTCCTGTCATTCTGAATAAAACGTGAGCAATGTTAAAAATACTGAATCATTTATTTTTATAAAAAGAGAAAAATGCAACTCATCGCAGAAAAATACATCATTTTTGATAAATTCACAATGAATTAAATAAGATAAATAAATAAAATAAAAAATAATAAATAAATAAATAAAAAATAATATTCATAGTATCCATTAATATCCATAATATTACAATATTAATAATTATTATGGATTATTATTATTTTGTTTATATATTCTTAAATCCCTTCACACATTATTTTTAAAATGCCTTACTTACCATTTGTAGGGAAAATAAACAAAATTAGATATTGATTCACTTAAAAGTAATAAGAATATTTAATAATAAATTAACACAGTTAATGATTCTGATTATCTGATGAATTTCAGCTGTTTTAAACGATATAATTTCAAACTAAAATAACTTGATAAAAAAATATCGTCTGCCATTTAATTAATTGAAATAAAAATGACAGATTATTTTTCGTTGTGAAATAAGAAATGATTATAAAGCCAAACGATTTCATCTAAATCAATTTCTGTTTTAATTTTTTTTTATTTCAAGTTTTTAAAAAATTAATTATTCTGTTCACAAAATTGAGAATGATTATTTTTTAAAATAGTAAAGGATAAATAACATATTAATATTGAAATGAAAATAAAAAATATTAGAAATGAAAATTCCTTTGAAAATTTTCTACATTGTGCAATACCTCTTACTACAAGCAACTTGGCATAATGTGAATTTTTATTGTTTTAAAATCGAATAATAGTTATGCAGTGGTTTCTAAAAGTATTCTTACAATTTAAAAATTTATAAAAAATAATACTGTAACCTGAATTGAATACTAATGTACATTCCAGTATTTTATCATAACATTTTCGTGTCATTCTGAATAAACTAATTTTTTTTAAAAATACTGACTCATTTATTTTTATAAAAGAAAACTCATTGTTCAACTCAACTCATTGCAGAAAAATACAACATTTTAGTGTAAATTAAAAAATAAATAAATAAGAAAAATAAATAAAATGAACTATCTAAATAAATAAAAATATCATAATAAATAAATAAAAATATGTAAAAAATAAATAATAAAAATATGAAACATAAATAAATAAACAAATATATCGCGTGTGTTTTTTTTTTCAGTTTTGAATTTTGGCAACATTTTTAAAAAAATCATTTGGCATTAATCTTTGCTTGTTTACATTCGTTCTATACTATTTTATTTATTATAGAATGGCTTGTAGTTGAAGTTAGCAACGAACCTCGTTTGAAAATTGGTTATTTTTCATCAAAGTAATGATGAATCAGTTCGGAATACTGCTAAATTATGAAATTTATATCATTCCACGTTGCAGTGGGTTACAACATATTTTAAACAAAATAAAAGAAAAATCGGATTAAAAAAAAAAAGGTAAGTAAATGCTATCTATCAAATATTTCTGAAAGTATTCAGAGGTTTATAGTTATAAAATTTGTGAAAAATCCACATTTCAGTGGTGAAAACATTTCTACAAGATTTAATGATTTTTTTAAATTTCAATTTCAACTAAAGCTATTCACCTAGTTCTCGAATCTATAGAATAACACTTTTTTTTGTAAGTATAAAAGTAGTAAGATTATGATTTCTTTCGCAAAATCAATGATAAATAAGTTTGAAAGATAATGGAATAATGTGTTATTTACAGAATGAAAGCAAATTTTAAATTTTGTTCCGATTAAAGTATAATTGTATGATAATAGAATATAAGGAACATAATTCCAGGAAATTAGAACAATAAAGTATGATGATTGAGATATCTTGATTCTAGGATCATGTCAGCGTTTCGGACTAAGTAATTTGACATTTATTAGTGTCTTAATGAATAATGTTCTTTATTTAAATATAAAAACAAAAACTGGTACTTACGTATTAACAGTACCTTGCCGACAGACTTGGCGTTTATAAGTGTCGCCAATGTAACAGCTACGGATTTGGCGGTTTTTTAAGTGGCACCAATATAACGGCTGCAGATTTGCTGAGTTTTGGCGCCATTTTGTAGTGCTACGAAAATGCGTATTTGGGATTTGCCAGAAACAGAATGAGATGCAATTTTATTTTTCAGGAGCGAATTGTTTACCAAAACAACGAAAAGACTGTTTTGTATCCATGTTAAACTCTATATCGGCCTGTTTTCCACTGAAATCCGTTTGACTATTTTGTGTTTAAATGAAGTGTTTTTGACTAATTTGTGTTTAAATGCAGTGTTTTGAATTTTGAAATCGTTTTGATTTTAAATGAAGTGTTTCATATATTTTATTATTTGGAATAAAAAATATTTTGAAAGCATTTTGATTTTAAATGAAGTGTTTTATATATTTTATTATTTGGAATAAAAATATTTTGAAAGCGTTTTGATTTTTAAATGAAGTGTTTCATATATATTTTATTATTTTGAACAAAAATTTTAAGTGTAGATTGGCGCCACTTAAGAACCGCCAAATCTGTAGCTGCGGTTGGCACGAATGCACTTTATTGGCGCAACTGTCGCCAAGGTACCGTTAATACGTAAGTACCCAAAAACTTTTTAAAATTTCAGCTCAAAATTTGGTTGTTAAAAATTTTGTTCTTATTTTAATCAAGATAATTTTCTAAACACATGACTCTCAATGTACCCCCCTCTGGTGCTTCTGCAATTGTCCGTGTTATGTAAATACCATCATCTCGTCACCAGATGCAGCCTGATGGCTCACTGGCTAGTGCTGTAGTTTTGGTACCACAGGCTTCAGGTTCGAATCCTGTTGGTGGCATGGATAATTGTTAGTAGTTCGGAATTCCCGTTAAACAGTAGGTCCTGGTCTGTTTAGCCTAAAATGTGCACAAGATGACCGTAGAACGGTAAACCAAGCCAGTTACCAGATTTAAATTCAATAGAACACATACTGAGTGAACTGGGAATTGAAGTGCAACATTCAAATAAAAATCGAACCAAAACTGTAATGATCGAAGGATGGTGTAACATTCAGAAAACAATTAGTGAATTGTAGGCCCAGACTTTTAAAAAGCTGTTCTAGAATCTTTAGGATACACTAATTGTTAATTGACTGAAATATTCTATTGTTTACTAATACGTGGAGATTAGTTTGTTCGAAAACTTATAAAAGGCAACTTATAGATTAATGAATTAAAAAAAAAAAAAAAGAAAAAATGAATCTTTTCTTATGTCTTTTTAATTATTTGATGTAGTTTTGATAAAATAAAAAGTTACATATATTATTATAAAATTCTGATTTTGAAATATTGCATTTATTGATGGGTAGAGTTGTATTGAAATTCGTAAGTGAACGCTTTCAGGAGCCATTGTATATCTTTTTAAGGCTATTAAAAGTATATATTTTATAAATACAATTACCTTTAATACAGATTTCTTTGAAATGCTGGTTCATAATCATATCACATATCATTGTATATTAATTGAAGGATAACTTTCTTTTTGTAGTTTATTACAACAGTGTAGAATTAATTAAAAGAAATGAAATTTAAAGCATTCCATCAATATTATATTAACACCTCTTATATTAACAAAATTTAAATCATCGTAAACATTATAAGTAGGGGAATAATGACCGGGTGACTGGCGATTGGTGCCACAGACTTTGGGTTCGAGTCCCAGGGGTGCCATGGATGTTTGCAGTGGCTCGGAATCCACTTTAAACCGTAGGTCCTTGTCTAATATCTGTAGAGCGTAAAACTGACAACTCTATCCAGTAAAAAAAAATCTCATGTCTCGAAATCCGCCAGTAGACAGATGGCTTTGGCTTATCATGGGACTGTTGTACCATTTATAATAAATTATAAACAACTTCATGATTGTATCGCATATAAAAATGATTTAACTGTAGAAGTTTTATTGAAAAGATGATTCTGTTTTTATTTTTTATTATAAACAGCTTTCTTTATTGGAGAAATATTTCTTAATTTTAATATCTATTTCAGTTTAAAAGGTTAGAATTAGAATTGACTCAGAGATTTAAAGGAAGTGGAAGAACTGAGCCACTTTGAAAATAAGAACTCTCCATCCTGAATATAATCCAATCGTGATAGCTACTGAAATCAAAATACATCTGATATATAAATTACCTTAGTATAAAATATTGATTGTTAAATGAAGCGTAGGCTGTCATATGTAATGTGTTGTTTCTTATCACACTTGGTCGACAGCAACATTTAGACCAAGTCCATGAATCCGTGTTTTAAAACGACGAGTTATGATAAAAGGTAAAAAAATGCAGTTTCTTTTTATGTTCTTGACCTTGTGGCACAAAGACACCCAAAGGAAGAAGTCTTAATTTAACCCACCTCGTTATAGACTCGGGTACTGGGTACCCATTTTAGTCGCCGTATACTACATGCGTAAGCAAGAGTGAGGCTATTTTAATTCGGACCCAAACGGACCCAACTTATGTAATGAAATAAGTAACGAATAATAAAAAGTGGTATTTTGTTAATAAAATTGGTAGGGCCTGATGACCTAGTGGCTGGCGCTCTGGCTTTTGGAACCGCAGGTTTTCGGGTTCAAATCCAGACGGTGTCATGGATGATTGTATTGGTTCGACACCACTTTAAGCCATAGGTCCCGGTCTCGCATGACCATAGAACTTTACAGAGCCCAATAAGACTTCTCACCCACATTATTCCAAACAGTAAAAACGGCAACTTAGCTCTAGGCACAGTGATGTTGTGTAGTAGTTGTAATAAAATTGGTGAATATAATACTTATCATATGCTGAATCGATTGCGCTAAATTCTCGGGCACGGTTAGAGGGAAGATTTTGAGTTAACAGTTAATTAACCATGTTATTAAGTTTTGTTATCCAACTGCATTGCACCATAAGTTAGTTCCCTCCGAGACATTTCTAATGATACCACTTATGTGATTGGTTTGTCGCTCTACAGATCATTTTTTGCACACTTCGGGCTAATTAAACTGGGACCTATGATATAATATGTGATAAGAATATATATTTGGAATGATACATTCAAAGCTTAGTTTCAACACAGTACTATATAATATTATTCTCATTTTCTTAAATATATTTTAGTATATCTTGTATTTTTTATTATGTATTTATTTATTCTGAGAAAATATCTATGGCTTTAAATTCATTTTCATTCATTTTCTCTACTCTAAGAGAAAGTCCCATAAGAAAGTCTATAGAGATTTGGTTTGGTTTGTCGCTCAATGGTCATTTTCTGTCCACTTTAGGGTAATTAGACCAGAACCTACAGTTTATCGTGGCTTCCGACTAACAAACATCCATGACATCGCCAGGATTGGAACCTGAAGCCTGTGATACCAAAAGGCTAGGTATGTGAAAATTTGATTATAATTATTAAAAGCGACTCATTTTTCTATGAGCGACTGTAGGCATCTTTTATTTGCCAATACCTTTCAGAAAGTTTAATTTTAAAAAAAGTTTTGTTATTTTTTCCAATGATTTAACGAGGTTTGGGTCTATAGGTACATTATCTATGAATTTATATTTCATATTTTCGAATTGGAGGGAAAAAATCAGCTGAATAATATATTTTTATGAAACACTCTACTAGATGGTGTAAAAAGATGGTACAAGTGGTAAAGGTAAAAAAAAGGGTATAAGGTATGTTAAAAAAAAAGGCATGGGCACAATAGGAAACATAATATTTCTTACAAAACTCATGCGATCTAAAACCATGCCTACAATTATTTGAAATGAAATCCATCCGTAAGTAAAGCGTAGGCTGTCTTCTGTAAAGAAAATAAGTAACGGATAATAAATACTAAGGGGGCATTTGTCAATAAAATTGGTAGATATAGTATTTATCATATGCTGAATTGATGGTGCTAAAATTATTGGGCTCTGTAATGGGAAGATTTCGAGTTAGCAGTTAATTAACTATGTTCTTTAGTTTCGTTACCCAATTACATTGTACCATAAGTTACCACCTCAGAGACATTTCTAATCATACCACGGTTGTGAAAATTTAATTATAATTAAGAAAGTTATTATAGGCAACCCATTTTTCTATGAGAGACAGACTGTACGCATTTTTGATAATATATTTCGGAAAGTCTAAAATTAAAAAAAAATTATCTTTTTGCAATGATTCATCAGGGTTTATGTCTGTAGATACTTTATCTATGAATTTATATTTCGTATTTTCCAATTGGATCTAAAAAAAAATTCAACTGAATAATATATTTTTATGAAACATTCTACCAGATGGTGTACATAAAAAAAAAAAACCATTAGGACAATAGGAAACATGATGAATCTTACAAACCTCATACCATATAAAACAATACCTACTACTGTTTGAAATGATATTGATCCGTAAGTGAAGCTCAGGCTGTCTTTGTAATGCAAATAAGTAATATATAATAAAAAGTAAGGGGTTTTTGTGATTAAAATTGGTGGTTATATTATTTATCATTTGATAAATACTGTTTATCATATGCTGAATTGTTTGGGCTATATTTTTTAGACTCTGTAATGAGAAGATTTAGAATTAGAAGTTAATTAACCATGTTATTTAGTTTTGTTAACCAATTACATTGTACTATGAGTTAGTTCCCTTCGAGACATTTCTAATGATACCACGTAAAGATTTAATTATCATTATTTAAATATCGAAAGCTATGAAAATGACCCATTTTTCTCCATATGTATGTATAAATCTTTTATGTGACAGTATCATTTGGAAGGTTTACTTTTTTTATAACAAATTTTTTTATTTTTTTATATGATTCATCGGGGTTTGGGTCTGTAGATACATTATCTATGAATTTATACTTCATATTTTCCTATTGAGTGAAAAAAAATGTTCAACTGAATAATATATTTTTAGGAAACACTCTGCTAGATGGTGTGCATACAATAAAAAATGTTGGTTGCTAAGTAAAGCGTAGGCTGTTTTATGTAGTGTAAATAAGTAATGAATAATAAAAACTAAGGGGTATTTTTTCAGTACAATTGGTGAATATAGTATTTATCGTATTCTGAATTGTTTGTGATAAAATTCTTGCTCTCTGCAAAGGAAAATTTGAAGTTAGCGGTTAATTAACCGAGCTATTTTGGTTTGTTAACCAAATAAATCTATTTTGGTTTGTTAACATCCTAAGTTATTTTCCTCCGAGAAATTTCCAATGATACCGCTGATGGGAAGTTTTAATTATAATTACAAAAGTTATTAAAGGCGATCAATTTTTTCATTTTTGCGAATGTACTCATCGTTTACTTGACAATATCTTTGAGAAAGTTAATTTTTTTTGTAAACAAATTTTAGTTATTTTTTTCCCTGACTCTTTGTGGTTTGGTTCCTGTAGATACATTTTCTATTATTCTATAGATACACTATCTATAAGTTACCATCTTCGAAACATTTCTAATGATACCCTGGATATGAAGATTTAATACATATTTCACTAGACAATATCGGAAAGTTAAAATGTTTTTAAAACAAATTTTTCTAATTTTTTTCTGTGATTCATCCTAGTTTGGGTCTGTAGATACATTATCTATGAATTCATATTTCATATTTTCTAATTGGAGGAAAACTATTCGACTGAATAATATATTTTTATGAAACACTCTACTAGATGGTGGATCACAATAGGAGAATCATGATATTTCTTACATACCATCTAAACCCATACCTACAACTATTTGAAATGATATAAATCCGTAAGTAAAGCATAAGCTGTCTTATATAATGTAAAAAAATAACCATGTTATTTAAGTTAGTTAATCAAACTACATTGCTCTATAATTGAATTTCCTTCGATATATTGCTAATGATACCAGGTATGTGGAGATTTAATTATAATTGCGAAAGTTATAAAAGGTGATCCAATTTTTCTATGGTCTTCTGTGCACATATTTTACTTGACATATCTTTTGAAAGTTTAAAGTTTTTTTGAAAACAAATTTTTGTTATTTTTTTTTTTCTACGATACATAGTGATTTGGTTCCCTAGATGCATTATCTATAAGTTACTACCTTCGAAACATTTCTAAGGTTACCAAGGATGTTAAGATTTATTTGTAATTACGAAAAAGTTATTTAAAGAGACCCACTTTCCTACTGACGCCTGTATACATCTTTTGCTTGCCAATTTCTTTCAGAAAGTTTAAATTTTTGTTACATTTTCCTATGATTCATGGCTGTTTGGTTCTGCAGGTACATTATCCATGAATTTATATTTCATATCTTCCAACTGTAGAAAAAAAATTCCAACTGAATAATATATTTTTATGGAACACTGTACTAGATGGTGGATCACAATGGGAGAATCATGATATTTCTTCCAAAACTCATACCATCTAAACTCATACCTACAACTATTTGAAATGAAATCCATCCGTTTCCAAACCATCAAAAGAAAAATAACTCCGAGGGGTTCTCATAACCCTCCATTGTTCTACCACTTAAACTGTTCCATACTTCTCTGGATAAAACGCAACATCAAAACACCGCAATACAGACGTTAAAGAAACATTTTAGGTGCCCTAAAAGATACCATGGCGGACATAACTCTCATCGCAAAGTGCCCTCCCGCAATACGGTGGATGGGGAAGTGCTGAAAAATATCTGATAGCAGCTTTAAAATTTCAAAGGCAGTGTTTCAGGACACCATAGGGGGAATCGTACATTTTATGTCCCCTTTTTTATGGAGCTGTAAGAAGTTTAAATCGCTTTGCGTGGAAGTTATTGGAAACATATTTCTCCGGGCATTTGTTTCTCTTTTGGATTTCTGAAAAACCGAACTGTTCCGATGGCTATAAAGCACATTTTTTTAAGCTGTGTGTCCGAGACGGATTTATGTTTTTCTTTTGTTCTCATTTTTGTTCGATGCGTTTGGGTTATGGTTTATTACATGATCGAAATGGAATAAGAACATTGTCGTAGAACATTGTTTAAATATTGTCGAAGACAGAAAAGCAGTTAATTTACCGTAATTCTTTCAAGTAGATTAGAAAAATTAAAATAATACAGAAAGGAAATTGTTGTTATTGATATATTCTGTTCCTTGTATCTTTTGGCGAAAGTTCCATATCTTGTTTCAATGAAGTAAAAGACGTAGATATATTTTGCCAATGAATTTAAAGACATAACTATGTTTGTTAATGAATTTTAAGCTATAGCTATTTTCTGAAAATATCAAAATTTATATAAAAAAACAAATTCATATAAAATATATTGAAAAAATTAAGAATAATTCTCTATAGCTCTGCTTGAAACTAACGTTTGAATTCATTAACCTAAGGATATTTTTTTACCAGATATGAGGAATCTGATTATTCATAATAAATTTAATTATTATTACTTTTTAATCACTTCATGTGTTGGTCTGATTTCAATACCAGGTAACAGTGGCGTGTTATCAGTAATAAAATTTGTTTATATTTTCTCAAATATTACTATTGAAAATTAGTTGAAATATTAGCTTAAAAACATTTGTGATTAATATTGAATAATGATACCGCGGAAGTGAAGATTTAATTATAATAATGAAAGTTATTAAAGATGTCCCATTTTACCTATGGGCGACTGTATACATCATTTACTTGGCAACATCTTTCAGAAAGCTTAAATTTTTGTTATATTTTCCTAGGATTCATCGTGGTTTGGGTATGTAGGTACATTATCCATGAATTTATATTTCATATTTTCCAATTGAGTAGAAAGAAAATTCAACTCAATAATATATTTTTATGAAACACTCTACTAGATGGTGGAACACAATGGGAGAAACATGATATTTCTTCCAAAACTCATACCATCGAGACCCATACCTACAACTATTTGAAATGAAATCCATCCATTTCCAAACCATCAAGGAGAAATAACTCCGAGGGTTTTCTCATAACCCTGCATTGTTCCACCACTTAAAACTTTTCCATACCCTCCGGATGAAACGCAACATCAAAACACCGTAATACAGACGTTAAAGAAAACATTTTAGCGCCCCGAAAGATACCATCGCGGGACATAACTCATCGCAAAGTGCTTTCCCGCAATACGGTGGATGGGGAAGTGCTGAAAAATACCGGATAGCAGCGTTAAAATTACCAATGGGCAGCCAGGACACCATGGGGAGAATCATTACATTTTTTATGTCCCCTTCTTATGGAGCTGTAAGAAGTTTAAATCGCTTTGCTTGAAAGTTATTGGAAACATATTTCTCCGGCATTTGTTTTTCTTTTGATTTCTGAAACCGAGCAACTGTTCCGATGGCCATAGTACATTTTTATTATGCTAACTGATGTGGATTTATGTTTCTTTTCTTTTTGTTCTCATTTTTGTTCGATGTTTTTCGGTTATGGTTTATTACATAATCGAATTGGAATAGGGTTCTGTTTTAAAACAGAGTAAAATTGACACATTATTGGCTACCATAATTCTTTCAAGTAAATTAGAAAAATTAAAAATTACATGACTCATTTGTTCTTATTAAATATTACGTTTTTTAAAGCTCTTTGAGAGAGAAAGGAGCACCATATACTTTTCCAATGATGTAAAAATCTATAGATGTCTTTGCCAATGAATTAAAAGCCATAGATATCTTCTCAGAATAACTAAATACTTGATAAAAATACAAGATATAATTAAATTTATTTAACAAAATAAGAATAGTATTATATAGCACGTTTAGAAACTAACTTTGAAGACATTCCTTATTATTATCATCATAATCGCCAGTAGCGCAACAGCCACACTTCTTGGGTCAGTAACAGGAAGATGCCGATTTATAATGTCCTTATTATTATTACTTTATGCTTATTTGTCCTTTTTATGAGACCTCCAAGAAGTTTTAAACTTTTGCTTGGAAGTTATTGGAAACATTTTTCTCGGACATTTGTTTTCTTTTTTGGATTTCTGAAACCGAGCAACTGTTCCATGACGGTTGTGAGTTACATATTTTTATGCTGTGTGTGAGGCGGATTTATGTTTTCCTTTCTTCTCATTTTGTTCGACGTTTCCGATTCGGTTTTATTATGATCGAAATGGAATAACCATTGTGTAAAACATTGTTTAATATTCTGGGCAAGAAAACGCGTTAATTTACAATATTATCTCTAAGTAGATTAAAAATTAAAATAAGCCTAGAAAGGAAATTGTTACATTGTTATTATATATATTCCTGTTCACCTGTACCTTTTAAGAAGTTGTTTGAACATCTTGTAGTAAAACGTGATATATTTATAATGAATTGTGCTTAACTATGTTTTTTTAACGAACTTAAAGCCAGCATAGCCATTTTTCAAATATCAAATTTATATAAAAAAGAAAATTCATATATAAAAATATTTAACAAATTAAAAATAATTCTCTAGTTTGCTTTGAAACAAAAGTTTGAAGGTTATCCTTGTCATGACAAGAGGAATCTGATTATTCTCGAAAATAAATTTATCTATTATTGCTTTTTAATCACTTCATGTGTTGGTTGATTTACAACTAGAACAGTGGGGTAACAGTGGTCAGGGTATCATAATAAAATTGTTTACATTTTCTCAAATATTACTATTGAAAATTAGTTGAGTATAACCCCAAAACATTTGTGATTAATATTGAATAATGATACCACGGGTGAGAGATTTAATTATAATAGTTATTAAGATATTGATGGGCGACTGTATACATCATTTATGGCAACATCTTTCAAAGCTTAAATTTTTTTGTTATATTTTCTAGGATTCATCGTGGTTTTGGGTGTGGGTACATTAATAAGCAATTTATATTTGTATTTTCAATTGAAGAAAAAATTCAACTGAAAGACTAATATATTTATGGAAACACTCTACTAGATGGGCAGATTTCAATGGGAGAAGCTTATATTCTTCCAAACTCATCAAGCCGCTTTACCACAACTATTTGAAATAGAGTGGCATGTTCAAACCATCAGGGAGAAGCGCTCCGAAGGTTTTCTCATAACCCTGCATTGTTCCACCACTTAAACTTTTTCCATAAATCTCCAGGATGAAACGCAACATCAAAACACGTAATACAGACGTTAAAGAAACATTTTGTGCGAAGATACCATCGCGGACATAACATCGCAAAGGGCCCTCCGCATTCGGTGGATGGGGAAGTGCTGAAAAAATGCCGGATATCGGCGTTAAAATTTCAATGGCAGTGTTCCAAAGACCCGTAGGGATGAATCGGCCACATTTTAATGTCTCCTTTTTCTTCTGGAGCTGAGAGTTTAAATCGCTTTACTTGAAGTTATTGGAAATATTTCTCCGGGCATTTTTTTTTCTTTTGGATTTTAAACCAGCAACTGTACCGATGGCTATAGTACATTTTTTAATGCTGTGTGTCCGAGGGTGGATTTATGTTTCTTTTGTTTTCATTTTGTTCGATGCGTTTTTACGGTTTATTACATGATCTTTCGGTGGAATAAGATTCTGTTTTTTAAACATTAAAAGTAAAATTGGCACTTTTCTGTGTACCCATAATTTATTTAAAAGTAAATTAGAAATTTAAAATATTACAGGATGGATTTGTTTCTTATTAATATATTACGTTTTTGAAGCTCTTTACAGTGAGTAGGAAAAGTCCCGTATGTTTCAATGATGGCAAAAACCAGAGATATATTTGCCAATGAATTTAAAGCCATAAGAGTTTTCTCAGAATAAATAAATACGTAATAAACAAGTAATATAAAAAATTAAAAGGCAATTCCTACTTTTTTTCACTATATTGCAGAAAGTCTTTTATAAATAATTTTCATTCATTTTTTTAAGTTTATCTGGCGCCATCTATAGGTCGATACATGCAGCATAAATCTAAAACTACAAATAATTCATTAAATTTAATTACCAGAATTAATATTTGAAAAACTGTATTAACATCAAGTGTCATCAGTACAAAGTAAAAAAATATTTGAAGTTGAGGTGGATGAATAAAAAGTATTCTATGAACGATTGAAAATTTGCACAAGATATATATAGGGAGAGTGTGAGCTAATAGAGAGAATTAAAAAAAATTCAAGATATAATAAAATTTATTTAACAAAATAAGAATAGTATTATATAGCATTTTTAGAAAATAACTTTTGAAGACTTTCCTTGTCATCATCATGATCATCAGTAGGGCAACCGCAGCAAATCTTGACCTCAGTAACAGGAAGATGCCAATTATCAGTTAATTAACCTTGTTAATTAGTTGTTTTAGTCAAGACGTTTCTAATGATACAGCGGATTTGAAGAATTAATTATGATTACGAAAGTTATTAAAGATGATCCGTATTTCCTATAGATTTACTGTATACATCTTTTACTTGACAATAACTTTCAGGAAGGTTTCAACTTATTTTAAAACACATTTTTTGTTAATTTTTCCAATGATAAAAAAAGGTTTGATTCTGCAGATGCATTATATACTATTCTGTAGATATAATATCTATAAGGTAACATTTCTAATGATACTACGGAAGTGAATTTCATTGCAATTACGAAAGTTATTAAAAGGGACCCACTTTTCCTATGGGCTACTGCATACATGTTTTAGTTGGCAATATCTTTCAGAAAATTTAAATTTTTGTTATATATATTGCAATAATTCATCGTAGTTTGGGTCTGCAGCTACTATATCTAGAAATTTATATTTCATATTTTCCAATTGGTAGAAAAAACTTCAACTGAATAATATATTTTTATGGAACACTCTACTAGATGGTGGATCACAATAGGAGAAACATGATATTTCTTACAAAACTCATACCATCTAAACCCATACCTACAACTATTCGAAATGAAATCCATCTGTTTCCAAACCATTAAGGAGAAATAACTCCGAGGGTTTCTCATAACCCTCCATTGTTCCACCCAAACTCTTCCATACCTTTCCGGATAAAACGCAACATCAAAACACCGTAATACAGACGTTAAAGAAACATTTTAGGTGCCCTATAGATACCATCGCGGACATAACTCATCGCAAAGTGCCCTCCGCAATACAGTGGATGGGAAGTGCTGAAAAAATACCGGATAGCAGCGTTAAAATTTCAATGGCAGTGTTTCAGGACATCATAGGGGAATCGTACATTTTATGTCCCCTTTCTTATGGAGCTGTAAAGTTTAAATCTTTGCTTGGAAGTTATTGGAAACATATTTCTCCGGCCATTTGTTTTTCTTTTTAGTTTCTGAAACCGAGAAACTGTTCCGATGGCTATGAAGCACATTTTTATGCTGTTTGTCTGAGGCGGATTTATGTTTCTTCTTTTGTTCTCATTTTGTTCGATGCGTTTCGGTTATGGTTTATTACATGATCGAATTGAAATAAGGTTTTTGTTGTTTTCATACATTGTAGTATAGAAAAAGTGACAATTTTACTGTACTTCCTTAAATTAAATTAGAAAAGGTAAAAAGAAATACAGAATGGATTAATCTGCTACGTTTCTTGAAGCTCTTCGAAAGAAGAGGAGATAGACTTTCTCTTAGACAATAGGCTGATATATCTCTTCTCTTTAGACTTTCTGTTAGAGAAGAGATTTATATACTAATGTAGTAAAAGCCTTAGATAACGTTGCCAATGAATATAAAAACAGAAATATTTTCTCAAAATAACTAAATACATAATAAAAAATACAAGATATAATAAAGTATATTTCATTAAATAAGAACAATACTATAGTATTGTGTAAAAACTAATATTTGAATTCATTCCTCGTCATCATGATGATGATGAACTGTGGCAGCCAACAGCCCCATAGAGGGCCAAGTCTCTCAGATCTACCTGACAGATTCCGAAACATGAGATGTGTCTTTTTACTGGATGGGTTATCAGGCCTACGCCAACACTCTACAGTCTATTAGATCAGCACCTATGGCTTAAGGTGGATTTCGAACCACTACAAAGATACATTACCACAGTTTGAATGCATTATCCCAATTATATTTTTAGCTTTTCGCAAAAAAAGTCAACTTAACTGATGCAAAAAGTTAATTTTTAATTCTGGACTATCACAAGTATTTTGGCTAAAGGGGGCAAAATTAAGGCTAATATGAAGGTAAACACAAGTTCCTATTGTATTTGCACGTCTGAAAATATAATTCTATTGCGATTTTCCTGTTATTTTATAAACTTGATTCGATATCTTTCAGTATGCTAAATATAGACGAAGACTCTATGTCATTCATTGTTTATTACTGCTTGTATATTGTTACTTAATTTTCAAAAATGTGTAAAATCGAAAATATTATTTTTAGTGATAATGGCAGTGATGTTTCGTTTGGTGATCTAAAAGTTGTGGTGAGGGTATCTAGAATATTCTAATTTTAATGCACCAGTCGGATTCGTTTCAGGGATTCATAAGAATCGTACATTTATGTGTGTCCTTTCTTATCGAGCTGTAAAACAGAAATCACGCTTTGCTTGAAAGTTATTGGAAACATATTTCTTCGGGTATTTGTTTTCTTTTTTTGGATTCTTATATACCATGTAAGTGGAGATTTAATAATTGCGAAGGGTATTAAGTCCACTTCTCCTATGGGCAACTCTAGCATCATTTACTTGCCAATAACTTTCAGAAAGCTTAAATTTTTTGTTATATTTCCCTATGATTCATCGTGGTTTGGGTCTGTGAGTACATTATCCCTGAATTTATATTTCATATTTTTCAATTTTACAAAAAAAAAATTATTTTCTATGGGCGACTGACTGTATACATTTGTTACACGACAGTATCTTTCACAAAGTTTAAAATTTTTTGAAGCAAAGTTTTTTTCCTATGATTCATAGTGGTCGTTCTATAGGTACATTATCCATGAATTTATATTTCATATTTTTTCCAATTGGACGAAAAAACATTCTAACTGAATAATATCTTTTATGGAACACTCTACTAGATGGTGGATCGCAATAGGAGAAACATGATATTTCTTACAAAAACTCATACCATTTACACCTATACCTACAACTATTTGAAATGAAATCCCTCCCGTTTCCAAACCATCAACTAGAAATAACTGCGAGGGGTTCTTATAACCCTCCATTGTTCCACCACTTAAACTTTTCCATACCTCTACGGATGAAACGCAACATCAAAACACCGTAATACAGACGTTAAGAAACATTTAATGCCCTAAAAATACCATCTCGGACATAACTCATCGCAAAGTGCCCTCCCCAATACGGTGGATGGAAGTGCTGAAAAAACTAACGGATAGCGTTAAAATTTCAAAGGCAGTGTTTCAGGACACTATAGGGGGAATCGTGCAGTTTATGTCCTTTTCTTATGGAGCTGTAAGAAGTTTAAATCGCTTTGCTTGGAAGTTATTGGAAACATATTTCTCCGGCCATTTGTTTTTCTTTTGGATTTCTGAAACCGAGCAACTGTTCCGATGACTATAAAGCACATTTTTTACGCTGTGTGTCCGAGGCAGATTTATGCTTTTTTTCTTTTTGTTCGATGCATTTCGGTTATGGTTTATGACATGATCGAATTGGAGTAAGGTTCTGTTTTTAAACATCGGAGTAAAATTGACACTTTTTGTCTACCATAATTCTTTAAAGTAAATTAGAAAAATTAAAAAAATACAAGATATTTGTACTTATTAATATATTATGTTTTTTGAAGCTTTTGAAGAGAGAAAGTCCCATATGCGTTTGAAATGTAGTAAAAGCCATAGATATATTTGCCAATGAATTTAAATCCATAGATATTTTCTCAGATTAACTAAATACAAAAAAAAAAAAAAAAAAAAACTAGAAATAATAAAATTTATTTAACAAAATAAGAATAGTACTATATAGCACCTTGTAGAAACTGACTTTTGAATACATTCCTTGTTATCATGATGATCATAAGTAGACAAACAACAACAATTCTTAGGCTCAGTAACAGGAAGATGTCGAATTATCAGTTAATTAACCTTGTTAATTAGATTTGTTAACTAATGTAATTGCGCCACTATAAGTTAGTTCCTTTCAAGACGCTTCTAATGATACAACTGATTTTAACAATTAGTATGATTACGTAAGTTATTAAGGATGATCCATATTTCCTATAGGTTACTGTATACATCTGTTATTTGAAGCTTTCGGAAGGTTTAAAATTATTTTTAAAACTCATTTTGTTTTTCTATGAATAATCGTGGTTTTGGTTCTGTAGGTACATTATGAACTATTCTGTAGAAACATTATATACTATTCAGTAGAATACATTATATACTATTCTGTAGATACATTATATACTATACTGTAGATACATTATATACTATACTGTAGATACATTACTTATACATTATATACTACTACTGTAGATACATTATACTATTCTGTAGATAACTTATATACTATTCTGTAGATACATTATATACTATTCTGTTGAAATACATAACTATTACATTCTGTATTACGTATAAAGACCTTCGAAACATTTCTAATGATACACGGAAATGAAGATTTCATTGTAATTACGAAAGTTATTAAAAGGAACCCACTTTTCCTACGCACGGTTGTATACATCTTTTACTTGGCAATATCTTTCGGAAAGTTAAAATTTAAAAGAAATGTTATTTCTTTCCTTTGATTCATCGTGGTTTGTGCCTGTAGATACATTATCCATGAATTTATATCTCATACTTTCCAATTGGACCAAAAACCTTCAACTGAATAATATATGTTTATGGAACACTCTACTAGATGGTGAATAACAAAAGCAGAAACATGATATTTCTTCCAAAAACTCATACCATCTATACCCATACCTACAACTATTCGAAATAAAATCCATCCGTTTCCAAACCATCAAGGAGAAATAACTCCGAGGGGGTTTCTCATAACCATGCATTGTTCCACCACTTAAACTTTTCCATACCTCCCCGGATAAAACGTAACATCAAAACACCGTAATACAGACGTTAAAGAAACATTTTAGGTGCCCTATAAGATACCATCGCGGACATAACTCATCGCAAAGTGCCCTCCCGCAATACGGTGGATGGGGAAGTGCTGAAAAATACCGGATAGCAGCTTTAAAATTTAAGGCAGTGTTTTAGGACACCATACGGGGGAATCGTACATTTTATGTGTCCTTTCTTATGGAGCTGTAAGAAATTTAAATCGTTTTGCTTGGAAGTTATTGGAAACATATTTTTCCGGGCATTTGTTTTTCTTTTGGATTTTGAAACCGAGCAACTGTTTCGATGGCTATGAAGTAAATTTTTTTTATGCTGTGTGTCCGAGGTGGATTATGTTTCTTTCTTTTGCTCTCATTTTGTTCGATGCGTTTCGGAATATGGTTTATTATATGATCGAATTGAAACAAGGTTTTGTTTTGAACATTTTTTTGGTAGACAAAAAAGCAGTTAATAAGCAAAATAATCAGTTTACTTTTACTATAATTTTTGAAGTAAATTAGAAAAATCAAAAAAAAAAATACAGAAAGGGATTTGCTGTTATTATTCTGCTGCATTTTTGAAGATCATTGAAAAAAAGGTGAGGTAGACTTCCTCTTATACTATAGACTTCTCTATCTGTTCTATATAGACTTTCTTATAGGACTTTATCTTAGACTGTAGACTTTTATATCTCTTCTCAGTAAACTTTCTTATGCGACATTCTCTTAGAGAAGAGTTTCATATCATATCATTTCTTACAAAGTAAAAGCAATAAATACCTTTGCCAATTAATTTAAAGCCATAGATAATTTTTTAGAATAACTTAATACGTAATAAAAAATACAAGATACAATAAAATTTATTTAACAAAATAAGAACAGTACTATATAGCAACTTGAAGAGACTAACTTTGAAGACTCTCCTTGCCATCATCATGATCATAGTAGCGCAACAGCAACAATTCTTGTGTTAAGCGACAGGTTAAATAAAGTTTATCAGTTTTAGTTAGTTAGTTAGTTAGTTTTTATTAGTTATCAGTTAATTAGTTTTGTTAACCAATTACATTGCACCATAAGTTAGTTCCTTTCAAGACGTTTCTAATGATACCACATATGTGAAAATTTATTTATGAAAATTATTAAAGGAAGACTGTATACATCTTTTACTTGGCAATATCTTTTAGAAAGTTTAAATTTTCGTTATATTTTCCTGTGATTCATCGTGGTTTGTGTCTGTCGATGCATTTTCTATAAATTTATATTTCATATTTTCCAATTGTTGTAAGGAAAAAAAAAAATCCAACTGAATAATATATTTTTTATGGAACACTCTACTAGATGGCGGATCACAATAGGAGAAACATGATATTTCTAACAAAAACTCCTACCATCTAAACCCATACCTACAACTATTCGAAATGAAGTCCATCCGTTTCCAAACCATCAAGGAGAAATAACTCCCGAGGGGTTTCTCATAACCCTGCATTGTTCCACCACTTAAACTCTTCCATACCTCTCTCGAGATGAAACGCAACATCAAAACACAGTAATACAGATGTTAAAGAAACATTTTAGGTGCCCTAAAAGATACCATCGTGGACATAACTCGCATCACAAAGTGCCCTCCCGCAATACGGTGGACGAAGGGAAGTGCTGAAAAAAAAAATACCGGATATCAGCGTTAAAATTTCAATGGCAATGTTTCAGGACACCGTAGGGGAATCGTACATTTTATGTCCCTTTCTTATGGAGCTGTAAGAAGTTTAAATCGCTTTGCTTGGAAGTTATTGGAAACATATTTCTCGGGCATTTGTTTTTTTTTTGAATTTTTGAAACCGAGCAACTGTTCCGATGGAAATAAAGCTACATTTTTTTGCTGTGTGTTCGAGGTGGATTTATGTTTCTTTTTTTTTTTTTGTTCTCAGTTTGTTCGATGTGTTTCGGTTATGGTTTATTACATAATCGAATTGGAATAAGGTTCTTTTTTTAAACATTGAGATAGACAAAAAACTGTTAATAAGCAAAATAAGCAGTTTATTTTTACTATAATTCTTTAACGTAAGTTAGAAAAATTTAAAAAAAATACAGGGAAGGGATTTGTTGTTATTAATCTGCTGCATTTCTTGAAGATTTGTGAAAAAAGAAGAGATAGACTTTCTCTTAGACTATAGACTTCTCTATCTATTCTCAGTAGATTTTCTCTTAGATTATAGACTTCTCTATCTATTCTCAGTAAGATTACTTAGATTCTCTATCTCTTCTCTGTAGACTTTCTTATGCGACTTTCTTTTAGAGAAGACTGCATATCATATAATTTTCTAAGGAAGTAAAAGCCATAGATAACCTTTACCAACGAATTTAATGCCATAGATATTTTTTCAGAATAAATAAATACATAATAAAAAATTCAAGATATAATAAAATATATTTAACAGCAAAAAAAAATAGTACGTGGTGTGTGGAATCTAACCTTTGAATGTATTATCTCAGATATATTCTCACCTCATATACCGTTTCGCAACACCTCCGAGTTATTACTGATTCATAATATAATTTTAATTCTGGACTAAAACGAGTATTTTGGTTTATAAAGAGGATAAAATAAAACTAATATTAAGGTGAAAACGAGTTTCCTCATGATATTGAACATCTGGTAGTAAACATTCTATTGCGATTTCGTATTGTTTGATAAACACTTTATTCGATACTTTCAATGTGATAAATATAGACGAAGAGTCCCATGTTATTCATTGTTTATTACATCTTGCGTTTTTGTTACTTTTTTTTTATCAAAATGTGTAAAATAGAAAATATTTTTAGTGACAATGGCAGTGATGTTTCGTTTGGTGATCTAAATTTTGCGAACGATGAAACCGAAAATTCTAATTTTAATGAGCGATTCAGATTCGTTTCAAGACACCATAGAGGGACTCGTACATGTTATGTTCCCTTTCTTATGGAGAAATCGTTTTGCTTAGAAGTTATTCGAAACATATTTCTCCGGGCAGTTGTTTTTCTTTTGGATTCTTATATACCACGTAAGTAAAGATTTAATAATAATTACGAAAGATATTAAAAGTGATCCACTTTTTCTATGGGCGACTGTATAAATCTTTTAATTGGCAATATCTTTCAGGAAGCTTAAATTTTTGTTATATTTTCCTATGATTCATCGTGGTTTGGGTCTGTAGGTACTTTATCCATGAATTTATATTTCATATTTTTATTGTATTTCATATTTATATTATATTTCATATATCCTTTCAACTGAATAATATATTTTTATGGAACACTCTACTAGATGGTGGATCACAATAGGAGAAACATGATATTTCTTACAAAAACTCATACCATCTAAACCCATACCTACAACTATCTGAAATGAAATCCATCCGTTTCCAAACCATCAAGGAGAAATAACTCCGAAAAGTTTCTCATAACCCTCATTGTTCCACCACTTAAACTTTTCCATACCCTCCGGATGAAACGCAACATCAAAACACCGTAATACAGACGTTAAAGAAACATTTTAGGTGCCCTAAAAGATACCATAACTCATCGCAAAGTGCCCTCCCACAATACGGTGGATGGGGAAGTGCTGAAAAAAATACCGGATAGCAGCGTTAAAATTTCAATGGCAGTGTTTCAGGACGCCATAGGGAATCGTACATTTTATGTCCCTTTTCTTATGGAGCTGTAAGAAGTTTAAAGTACTTTGCTTTGGAAGTTATTGGAAACATATTTCTCCGGGCATTTGTTTTTCTTTTGGTTTTTTTGAAACCGAGCAACTGTTCCGATGGCTATGAAGTACATTTTTTTATGCTGTGTGTCCGAGGTGGATTTATGTTTCTTTTTTTTTTTTTGTTCTCATTTTGTTCGATGCGTTTCGGTTATAGTTTATTACATAATGAAATGGAATAAGGTTTTGTTTTTAAACAATGTGGTAGACAAAAAAAAAGTGTCAATTTTACTGTAGTTTTTTAAACTAAATTAGAAAAACCAATAAGAAAACAGGAATGGATTTGTTGTTATTAATATGTTATGTTTATTGTAGTTCTTCGAAAAAAGAGATAGACATAGAAAAGGGAAAAAAACCTATATAGACTGTGGCCTGATGGCCAATTGGTAGCTCTCTCTAGGCACTAGAATCATAGGCTCTTTAGGTTCGAATTCTGGCGGTGGCATGGACCTTTGTGAGGGTTCGGAATCGACGTGAAACTGTAGGTTCCCATCTAATTAACCCTAAAGTGTGCAAAAAATGACAGTAGAACGAAACCAAACCAAATCTAAACCATATCTATAAACTTTCTTATGGGACATTCTCTTCTATTTGTGCACACTTTAGGCTAAAAAAAAGCTGGAGGGAGTATCTATGGCATGGAGAGTGGACTTCTCTTCTGGAATAGAAAAACATTTTCTAAGATGCGCTTTACAGCATAATGCAACATTTTAAATGACCAACAATGACAAAAAATTACAATTTCATCATTTAATAAGAAGATTGATAAACAAGAATGCAAAAAATCAGACGTCCATAAAGTCGAAAGTGTGATGAAAACAACTCTCGATCGAAATGATAATCATTAAGCTTACATTTCAACGTTTCCGATTATAAAAATGACGGTTTTGTTTGTTGAATGTTATTAGTCCGTTATTTAATATTAGCAAAACTGTTCTACAAAATATCGGAAATATTACTGCCGCGGTCCGTTTTCTGTGGACAAATTTGACAATTGCAAATACCACCACCAATGTCCATATATGAGTCAGGATGATACAATTTAAAAAACCCGGAAAATTTGAGCATGGGAGAAGAACTACAACTGTATAGATATAGACTGTAACTGTATGTATATAGAGAGTCACAAGTCATGTACAAGTATATGCAAGTCAATAAATAGTCAAGAAGAAATTATTTAGATTTTTTAATAACTATTTCTTATATTATTTTTTATTATGTTTCCAATCCTGCCAGGAAATCATTAGAGATGTCAGTGCAGTTGGAGAAATTTATGGTTGTTTTTACTCTGGCAATAAGAACCGAAGTATAAATCAGAGATTTTTGTTTGTTCTTTCTTCAATGTTGTTGGCCTTTTTTAGTGTTCTTTTCTTCTTTTTTTTTTTCATTCCTTGTGTATATCAGTGGTTCTCTACTGACGCTTTTCTGAAATATCGCCCATCTACATATAAAGTCAGATCGATTCTTATGGGGTGCTTGATGTCTGTCTTTCCATTATTTTTTCTGATATTCCTTATGGTTGCGTTATTGTGTTGTTTCTTCTGAAATATATTCACTATTCCATCCATTTATTTCCCTTTCACACGGTGTCCGTTTGATTTTTTTTCTTTTGCTCTTTTACTCGAATGCACCTGGAATCAAATGAAATATTTGATTTAGGGTTTTGCAGTATTGCTTTCTGTATGACTGCTGGATTGGCTGATGCGATTCAATGTTTGAATAATTCAGAATTCTGAGCCAAAATGAAATTTTGTTCCTCATTACTAATGTAGAATAATTTTTTTTTTTATTATTTATTATTTATTATATTTATTATTTCATTAGCTTTGTATGTACTATAGTATAGTTAAATTTGTATATTACCAATTTTATGAATTACCATAGTATTTTCTATTATTTTTTTTGTAGACCTCAAAAATTTGTACGGATATTTTGAATTGGAATGGGTGATTTTTGATGTACCGACACTAACTGGAAGATTATTCTAACAGGAAAACGTTTTAAATCTTTGTCACTATCAACGACTAATTTTTAGGGGGGTAACCAATAAATGATGATATTGATATTTTTATTTTGCGTGCGAAAAATTTCTATATTGAATGTTCCTTATTGTGTTTCACAGCAGCCTCTAGCTGTCATTTGACTAATTTTTATTTTTAAAATAATCCTTAGCGCATCTGTGTGAACATTTGGCTCATGTAACCCTTTTGCTATTAATCTGCTAACCGGTTTTATTTGCAGAATTCAATAGGGAAATTTGAAAAATTAAAGGAATAATAGCTGTAGAAAAATAATTTCATTTGCATCTTGCAATACGAAAAAGCAAAATCGAATACATTTATTTATAATTATCCATATAATTTAATTATATGCTCATTTACCAATTACTTGATTACTTATATTTTATCTTTAATAATATATGTCCTCCATTTTAGGTTGATATTCAGTACTGACATCTTAATAAAAATCGGTTCCTGCAATATTCATAATAAAATAAACAAATAATGACATTCGTGTAACAATTATTTTTTTTTGTATCGTTCATATCCATCCAGTAATTACAGCTATTTAATAAATAATAGTTAAAGTCTGAAGGTATTTTGCAACTGAGCTCCTAGTAACTAATGGGTTATAGCTGGGTATTTAACCTTACAGACTAATCCTTCAACGGCACTACTTATTTTATGACTTCTACATCCAATTTGAACTCTTTTCACTCAGGCTTCGTTCTCTTCCATAAAATAAATCCTTCTCTTTTTTAAGTTGCGCAGCAATTACCTACATCCTAATCGAATTCTGCCCATGCAACATTCGCAATAAAATAAACAAACTCCATCGCTTGACTCCAAGAGGGAAGATTAATTTTTCACGGCCCATAAGACTGAGTTTTACTGCTTGCTGCCATTTTTTCTTTTTCATACATCACCACGCTGTTGCTGCTAAATTAAGGAGGCAACACAAGGTAGAGATTTTAACTGTCAGCCTGCATTTACAACCTGCAACCTAACTGTTCCCCTTCCTCCCAGGAAATCATTAGGGTTGTCAGCGCAGTTGGATAAATTTTCCTGTTGCTTTTTTACTCTGGCAATAAGAATTGAGGTATAAATCAGAGATTTTTGTTTGTTCTTCCTTCACTGTTGTTGGCCTTTTTTTTGTGTTCTTTTTCTGCTTTTTCATTTCGTGTGTATATCCATGGTTCTCTACTGCCATTTTTGTGAAATATCGACCATCTGCATACAAGTCAGATCGATTCTTATGGAGGTGCTTGATGTCTTTCTTTCCTTTCTTTCTTTTTCAGATATTCCTTAAGGTTGCGTTATTGTGTTGTTTTTTTCCGAAAAATATATTCACTATTCCATTCATTTATATTCCCTTTCAAAAGGTGTCCTTTTCGATTTTATTTTCTTCTTTTATTCGAATGCATCCTGGAATCAAATGAAATATTTGATTTAATGTTTGCAGTATTGGATACTGCCTCTCTGGCTTGGTTGATGTGATTCAGTGTTCAAAAAATTCATTATTCTGAAAAAAATGAAATTTCGTTACTCATTAATAATTCAAGGTTTGTTTCTTCTTTTATTTGTATTTTTGATGTTGTCATTAGAATTGTATAAAGACTGTAGCTCAATTCTTATTGTATTATACCAATTTAATGTAATGCTGCATTATTTCTATAATATTTTTTTCTACTTAAAAAACTTGTATGAATATTTTGAATAGCTGTATGTGATGTTGTTCATGTACCTATTATTAACAGGTAGAATTATTTTAACAAGTTAAGGTTTGAAATCTGTTTCACTATTAACAACTAATTTTTTGGGAGGTCCTCATGGTCCCCGTATATATTCTCCGAACAATTATTCTTTCATTTAATATGGAAAGGTATTGCTTTCTTGGAGGATATTCAATGGTAACTGCTACACATTTGCTGTTCCATGTGGCAGAAATTCTGGAAAAGTCGTAGGCAGTCTAATTTTTTAAAATAGTTTTTTGCTTTGCACAAATTGTCACATCTTCTTTGTGACTTCCCATTTCCAAGCTGGCTGATGGGCAATAGGCTGGCGATCTAGGTATCACAGCTTCAGGCTCGAGTCCTGGCGGTGGCATGGATGTTTATGAATGGTTCGGAATCTACGCAATAGGGGAAATTTAAAATTCTAAAGGAATAATAGCTGTAGGAATGCAATATGAGATTTTCTAAATAGGAGAAATTTAATTATATCCACCCATATAATTTAATTATATATGCATTTATGAATTATTTTATGACTTATATTTTATCGTTAATAATGTATGTCCTTCCTTTTAAACTGTGACTGATTACAGACTTTATTAGAAAGATCTGCTTCTGCCACATACGTAATAAAATAAACAAACAATGGTATCCTTGTCTCAATTATGTTTTGGTATCATTCATATTAGATCATGTATTTAATCATCTCTAAGAAGTACTTAAGTACTTATCATCTCTAAGTATTTAAATTAAGTATAAGTAAAGTACTAAATAATATAATAAGTTAACATTAGTATTAGTACGCATAATACAATAAATCCATCCTGCATTTACAGCTATTTAATAACAAACGGTTAAAGTTCAGAGGGTATATTCGCAACTGAGCGTGCAGTAACTAATGGGTTATAGCTGGGTATTTACATTTTCCATCTAATCCTTCAACGGCACTAATTATTTTATGACTTCTACATACCATTTGAACTCTCTTCACTCAGGCTTCGTTCTCTTCCATAAAACAAATCCTTCTCTTGTTAAGTTGCGAACCAATTACCTACCTCCTAATCGAATTCTGCCCCTGCAACATTCGCAATAAAATAAACAAACTCCATCGCTTGACTCGAGAGGGAAGATAAATTTTACGGTCCGTAAGACCCATTTTTACTGCTTGCTGCCATTTCTTTTTTCTTTTGATACATCACCACGCGGTTGCTGCTAAATTAAGGCGCAACACAAGGTCGAGATTTTAACTGCCAGCCTGCATTTAGAACCTGCAACAATAAATGTTTTCCGTCCTCCCTGGAAATCATTAGGGTTGTCAGGGCAGTTGGAGAAATTTACGGTTGCTTTTACTCTGGCAATAAGAATTGAGGGTATAAATCAGAAATTTTTGTTTGTTCTTCCTTCACTGTTGTTGGCCTTTTTTTGTGTTCTTTTATGCTTTTTCATTTCGTGTGTGTATCCGGTTCTCTACTGCCGCTTTTGTGAAATATCGGTCATCTGCATACAAGTCTGATCGATTCTTATGGGGGTGCTTGATGTCTTTCTTTCCTTTCTTTCTTTTTCAGATATTCCTTAAGGTTGCGTTATTGTGTTGCTTTTTTCCGAAATATATTCATTATTCCATCCATTTATTTTCCTTTCAAAAGATGTCTTTTCGATTTTATTTTCTTCTTTTATTCGAATGCAACCTGGAATCAAATGAATATTTGATTTAATATTTACAGTATTGGATACTGCCTCACTGGCTTGGTTGATGTTATTCAGTGTTCAAAAAAAATTCATGATTCTGAACAAAAAAGAAATTTCGTTCCTCATTAATAATTCAAGGTTTTGTTTCTTCTTTTATTTTTACTTTTGATGTTGTCATTAGAATTGCATAAAGACTGTATTGTTTAAGTTTGTATTATACCAATTTAATGTATTATTTCTATAGTATTTTTTCTACTTAAAAAAAATTTATCAATATTTTGAATAGCTATATGTGATATTGTTGATGTACTTATTAACTGGTAGAATTATATTAATAAGTAAACGTTTAAAATCTTTTCACTATTAACAACTAATTTTTTTGGGTGGTCCTAGTTGTCCACATATATATTCTCCGAACATTTATTCTTTCATTTAATATGGAAAGGTATTGCTTTCTTGGAGGATATTCAATGGTAACTGCTACACATTTGCTGTTCCATGTGGCAGAAATTCTGGAAAAGTCGTAGGCAGTCTAATTTTAAAATAGTTTTTGCTTTGCACAAATTGTCACATCTTCTTTGTGACTTCCCATTTCCAAGCTGACTGATGGGCAATAGGCTGGCGATCTAGGTATCACAGCTTCAGGTTCGAGTCCTGGCGGTGGCATGGATGTTTGTGAATGGTTCGGAATCTACGCAATAGGGGGAAATTTGAAATTCTAATGGAATAATAGCTGTAGGAAAGGAATTTCAGCTGCAGAATGCAATACGGGAATTTCTAAATAGGAGAAATTAAATTATATCCACCCATATAATTTAATTATGTGTGCATTTATGAATTATTTTATGACTTATATTTTATCATTAAAAATGTATGTACTTTCTTTTAAACTGTGACTAATTACAGACTTTATTAGAAAGATCGGCTTCTGCCACATACATAATAAAATAAACAAACAATGGTATCCTTGTCTCAATTATGTTTTGGTATCATTCATATTAGATCATATTTTTAATCATCTCTAAGAAATACTTAATTACTTATCTCAAGTATTTAACTTAAGTATAAGTAAAGTACTAATAATATAATGAGTTAACATTAGTATTAGTACGCATAATACAGTAAATCCATCCTGCATTTATAGCTATTTAATAACGAACGGTTAAAGTTCAGAGGTATATTCGCAACTCAGCGTGCAGTAACTAATGGGCTATAGCTTAGTATTTTACATTTCGATCTAATCCTTCAACGGCACTAATTATTTTATGACTTCTACATCCAATTTGAACTCTCTTCCCTCCAGGCTCCGTTGTGTTCCATAAAACAAATCTTTTTTTTTTTTTTTTAAGTTGCAACCAATTACCCACCTCCTAATCAAATTCTGCCCCTGCAACATTCGCAATAAAATAAACAAACTCAGTCGCTTGACTCCGGGGAAGTTTAATTTTTTACGGTCCATAACACCCAGTTTTACTGCTTGCTGCCATTTCTTTTTCTTTTCATACTTCACCAAGCGGTTGCTGCTAAATTAAGGCGCAACACAAGGTCGAGATTTTAAATGTCAGCCTGCATTTTACAACCTGCAACCATAAATATTTTCCATCCTGCCAGGAAATCATTAGGGATGTCAGTGGAGTTGGAGAAATTTACTGTTGCTTTTACTCTGGCAATAGGAATCGAAGTATAAATCAGAGATTTTTGCTTGTTCTTTTCACTGTTTTTGGCCTTTTTTTTTGTGTTCTTTTTCTGTTTTTTATTCCGTGTGTATATTCATGTGGTTCTCTACTGCCTCTCTTGTGAAATATCGCCATCTGCATATAAGTCAGATCGATTCTTATGCGGTGCTTGATGTCTTTCTTTCCTTTATTTCTTTTTCAGATATTCCTTAAGGTTTGCGTTATTGTGTTGCTTTTTTCCGAAATATATTCCCTATTTCAACCATTTATTTTCCTTTCTCAAGGTGTCCTTTTTGATTGTTTTTCTTTGGCCTTTTCTTCGAATGCAACCTAGAATCAAATGTGAAAAATTTGATTTAAGGTTTTGCAGTATTAGAGTCTGTATCACTGGCTTGGCTGATGGGATTCAACGTTCAAAAATAATTCGGCTTTCTGAACAAAAATTGGAATTTTGTTCATCATTACTAATTCAGAAGGTGCTTCTTCTTTTTTTTTTATATTTTGATGTTGTCATTAACTTTGTATGGGAGAATGCATAATTAAATTTACGAATTACCAATTTAATAAATTGTTATATTATTTCTCTAGTATTTTTTATGAACATGAAAAATTTCTGTAATTATTTTAAATAGAAATATATGATGTTGTTGATGCACCTATATTAAGTAGTAGATTATTTTAATATTGAAAAGTTTTAATACTTTTTCACTGTTATCGACTATTTTTGGGGGAGGAGAGCCTCATGTTACCCCCTTATATTTTCAGAAGAATTATTAGTTTTATGATGATAATATATAGCTTTTCTCGGAAGAGATTTAATGGTAATTTTTACACTTTGAGTGGTGGAAGCTATGGTGGAAGATCTGCAAAAATTCGTAGGCAGTCTAACTTTTCCAAGCGCTTTTTCACTTTTCACAAATTGTCAAGAACTTCATCAGGTACCCTCGTTTCAAGAGGCCTAATGGGCAATTTGGCTAGAGCTCTGGCCTTTGTTAAAACAGGAGTCAGGTCGACTCTTGGTGAGGTACCATGGTGGTTTGAGTGGTTTTCGAATCAACGCAATACGGGAAATTTGAAATTCTAAAGGTATTATAGCTGTAGTGGAAAGGAATTTCCTGCAGAATGCGATATGGGAAAAAACTAAATAGGAGAAATGTTATTATAACTACCCATTATAATTTAATTATATAAGCATTTAGTAATTTTTTTATGACTTATATTTTATATTTAATAGCATAGGTCCTTCCTTTTAAAATGTGACTAAATACAGACTTCCAAAAAAGGATGTGCTTTTGCTACGTTCATAATAAAAGAAACAAATAATGGCATTCATGTCACAATTATTTTTATATCATTCATACTTAAACCTTATGTTTATCATCTCCAAGAAATACTCTCACTTCATCTATTTAATGTTTGTTACAGCTTTTAATAAACAATGATTAATGTTTGAAGTTATATTCGCAACTGAGTGCCTAGTAACTAATGGGTTATAGCTGGGTATTTACATTTTCCATCTAATCCTTCAACGACACTAATTATTTTATGACTTCTACATACCATTTGAATTCTTTTCACTTCTGGCTTCGTTCTCTTCCATAAAATAAATCTTTCTCTTTTTTTTAAAGTTGCGAAACAATTTACCTAACTCCTAATCGAATTCTGCCCCTGCAACACTCGCAATAAAATAAACAAACTCCGTCCTTGACTCCGAGGAAGTTTAATTTTTACGGTCCATAAGACCAAGTTTTACTGCTTGCTGCCATTTGTTTTTCTTTTTCATACATCGCCACGTGGTTGCTACTAAATTAAGGCCCAACACAAGGTCGAGATTTTAACTGTCAGCCTGCATTTACAACCTGCAACCCTAAATGTTTTCCATCTCCCAGGAAATCAATTAGGGATGGCAGTTCAGTTGCAGAAACTTACGGTTGCTTTTACTCTGGCAATAAGAATCGAAGTATAAATCAGAGATTTTTATTTTGTTCTTCCTCGTATAGATCTCCAGCGGATTTGTATATGAGTTTTCCGTTTCACGTTATTACTGGGATACAAATCAAATTTTTAACATTACGACTAAAAAATTTATTAACATTTTTTAGTTTTGTAGTTTGTTTATCATGTAAGTTGTGAATAGTATAATGATGATTCTACATTAAAATATAAATAAGAGTATAATGAAATGTAGACAATGATAAATAATGATAATCAAATGGAAACAAAGATAAATAATGATAATAAATGGAGACATTGGTAAGTAATGATTATCAAATGGAAACAATTATCAAATGGAAACAATGGTAAGTAATGATAATCAAATGGAAACAATAATAAATAATGATAATCAAATGGAAAAAAATTATAAATAATGATAATCAAATGGAAGCAATGATAAATAATGGTAATCCAATAACATCGATTTGGATTTTTTAATAATTATTTCTTATATTTTTATATTACAACGATTTCCATCCTACCAGGAAATCATTAGGGTTGTCAGTGGAGTTGGAAAAATTTACTGCTGCTTTTACTCTGGCAATAAGAATCGAAGTATAAATCAGAGATTTTTGTGTGTTATTTCTTCACTGTTGTTGGCCTTTTTTTTGCGTTCAATTTTTTTTTTTCATTTTGTGTGTATATGCGTGGTTCTGTAGTGCCGCTTTTTGAAATATCCCATCTGCATATAAGTCAGATCGATTCTTATGGGGTGCTTGATGTCTTTCTTTCCTTTATGTCTATTTTCAGAAATTCCTTAAGGTTGCGTTATGGTGTTGCTTTTTTCCGAAATATATTCGCTATTGTATCCATTTATTTTCCTTTCACAAAGTATCCTTTTAATTTTTTTGTTCTTTTATATGAATGCAACCTGGAATCAAATGAAATATTTCATTCAAGGTTTTACAGTATTGATTCCGTATTACTCGCTTGGTTGAGGCAATACAATGTTAAAAAATTCAGGATTCTGAACAAAAATGAAATTTGTTCTTCATTACTAATTCCAGCCTTGTTTCTATTTTCTCTTTTGATGCTGTCATTAGTTTTGTATGGAGACTACATTTAAATTTGTATATTGCCAATTTTATGAATCATTATGTTATTCTCTAGGTTTTTTTTCTATAATCGCCATCAAAAATTTGTATGTATATTTTGATTCGGAATATGTAATGCTGCTGAAGTACCTTTATTAGCTGGTATATTATTATTATATGGAAATGTCTTAAATATTTTCACAATTAACTAGTTATTTTAACATTTTCCTTTAGTTTTGAGGGGCTACTGTTAAATTTATATATTCTCCAAGCAATTATTATTCCATTTATGATTAGAAGATATTGATTTCTGGGAAGAGATTTAATGGTAATTGCTATACATTTGAGTTGGCATGTGGGGGGAAGATCTAGTAAAGACGTTGTTCATCGGGTTTCCTCTTTCCAAACAGCCTCATGGCCAATTGGCTAGTGCTCTGGCCGTCTCTAGCACAGGTACGAATCCTGGCGGGGGCATGGATGTTGCTGAGTATTTCGGAATCTACGCAATAGTGAAAAAAATATTGAAATTTTAAAGGAATAATAGCTGTAAGAAAACAATTTCAGTTGCAGAATGCAATATATGAAAAGCTAAATAGGAGAAATATAATTATTACTACCCATTATAATATAATTATACGTATAATTACCAATTATTTTATGACAAATATTTTATCTTCAATAGTATACGTCTTCCTTTTAAATTGATACTAATTACCTACTTCTTAATAGAATTCGGCTTCTGCAACATTCATAATAAAATAAACAAAAATAATGACATGATGTCCCAATTATATTTTCAATCTTTCATACTAAATCCATGTTTTTAATAATCTCCAAGCAATACTCATACTCGATCCATCTAGTATTTACAGCTATTTAATAAAGAATGCTTATCGTTTTGTAGGTATATTCATAACTGAGAGCCTAGTAACTAATGGGTTATAGCTGCGTGTTTACATTTCCATCTAATCCTTCAATGGCACTAATTATTTTATGACTTCTACATACCATTTGAACTCTTTTCACTCCATGCCCCGTTCTCTTCCATAAAATAAATCTTCTCTTTTAAAGTAGCGAACCAATTACCTACCTCCTAATCGAATTCTGCGCCCCTGCAACACTTGCAATAAAATAAACAAACTCCGTCGCTTGACTCGAGGAAGTTTAGTTTTTTACGGTCCATAAGACCGAGTTTTTACTGCTTGCTGCCATTTCTTTTTCTTTTCATACATCACCACGCGGTTGCTGCTAAATTAAGGCGGCGCAACACAAGGTCGAGATTTTTAACTGCCAGCCTGCATTTACAACCTGCAACCATACAAGTTTTCCGTCCTCCCAGGAAATCATTAGGGTTGTCAGTGGAGTTAGAGAAATTTACGGCTGCTTTTACTCTGGCAATAAGAATCGAAGTATAAATCAGAGATTTTTGTTTGTCCTTTCTTCACTGTTGTTGGCCTTTTTTTGTGTTCTTTTTCTTTTTTTTTCATTTCGTGTGTATGTCCGTGGTCCCGCACTGCCGCGTTTGTGAAATATCGCCCATCTGCATATAAGTCAGATCGATTCTTATGGGGTGCTTGATGTCTTTCTTTCCTTTATTTTTTTCTGATATTACTTAAGGTTGTGTTATTGTGGTGTTTTTCGAAATATATTCTCTATTCCATCCATTTATTTTCCTTTTGACAAGTTGTCCTTTTGATTTTTTTCTTTCTTTTATTCCAATGCAACCTGGAATCAAATGAAATATTTGATTTAAGGTTTTGCTGCATTGGATTCCGTATCACTGGCTTGTTTGAAGCAATTTAGTGTTCGAAAAATTCAGGATTCTGAGCCAAAACGAAATTCCTTTACTCATTACTAATTTAGAGTTTCTTTTTCTTTCGTTTTTTACTTTTGATGTTTTCATTAGCTTTGTATTAGAGACTTTATAGTTAAATTTCTATATTACTAATTTAATGAATTATTATATTATTTCTATAGTAATTTTTATCGAGTTCAAAAATTTGTATAAATATTTTGAAAGGGAATGTGTGATGTTGTGGATTTACCTATATTAGCTATTACTGCTAATCAACACCACATCACTGTGCCGAGAGCTGTGTTGCTCCTATATAGTTTGGGAATGACGAGGGTGAGAATTCTGATTGGTTTTTGTGATGTTCTACTGTCAATTGTGACTGAGACCTACTGCTTAAAATGGATTCCGGACCACTAGGAACATCCATGACACTACCGGGACTTGAATACGAAACCTTGTGTACCATCCACATTAGCTGGTAGATTATTTTAATATGGAAACCTTTTCATATTTTTCAAAATTAATGAGTAATTTTAAACATTTTCTTCAGTTTTGAGGGGTTCCCGTTCCATTTATACATTCTCCAAACAATTTTCTGATCTATAATGAGAAGTTATTGCTTTCTGGGAAGAGATTAAATGTTAACTGCGACACATTTGATTTGGCATGTGGGGGTAGATCTGAAAAATTCGTAGGCAGTCTAACTTTTAAATTAGCTTTTTTCTTTGCACATAATTGTCACATTATTTATCGTCTCCCCTCATTTCCAAACAGCTTACTGGCCAATTGACTAGTGCTGTGGCCTTTGGTATAACATGCTTCAGGTTCGTATCCTGGAGGTGACATGAATATTTGTGAGTGGTTCACAATCTCTGCAGTAATGAAAGTTTTTAAAGTTTAAAGGAATAATACCTGCAAAGAAAAGAATTTCAGCTGCAGAATGCAATACAAAAAAAAGCTAAATAGGAGAAATTTAATTATAACTACCCTTATAATTTAAATATATGTGTATTTAACAATTATTATATGACTTATATTTTATCTTTAATAATATATGCCCTTTATAAGTTGATATTAATTGCCGAATTCCTAAGAGAATTATGCTTCTGCAACATTCATAATAATGTAAATAAACAAAGACATCCTTGTCACAATTATTTTTTGTATCATTCAAACTTAAAACACATTATTTTATCTTCTCCAAGAAATATAAATACTTGATATATCCAGTATTTACAGCTATTTAATAAAGAAGGGTAAAAGTTTGGAAGTAAATTCGCAACTGAGCGCCCAATAACTAATGGGTTGTAGCTGGGTATTTACATTTCCATCTAATCCTTCAACGGCATTAATTATTTTATGACTTCTACATACCATTTGAACTCTTTTCACTCAGGCCTCGTTCTTTTCCATAAAATAAATCCTTCTCTTTTAAGTTGCGAACCAATTACCCACCTCCTAATCGAATCCTGCCTCACTGCAACATTCGCAATAAAATAAACAAACTCCGTCGCTTGACTCCGAGGGAAGTTTAATTTTTACGGCCCATAACATCCAGTTTTATTGCTTGCTGCCATTTTTTTCTTTTTCATACATCACCAAGCGGTTGCTGCTAAATTAAGGCGCAACACAAGGTCGAGATTTCAACTGTCAGCCTGCATTTACAACCTGCAACCATAAGTGTTCACCATTCTCCCAGGAAATCATTAGGGACGTCAGTGCAGTTGGAGAAATTTACGGTTGCTTTTACTCTGGCAATAAGAATCGAAATATAAATCAGAGATTTTAGTTTGTTCTTTCTTCACTGTTGTTGGCCTTTATTTTGTTCTTTTTCTGTTTTTTCATTTCGTGCGTATATCCGTCGTCCTCTACTGCCACTTTTTGTGAAATATCGCCCATCTGCATACAAGTCAGATCGATTCTTATGGAGTGCTTGATGTCTTTATTTTTTCAGATATTCTATTTATTTTCCATTCACAAGGTGTTCTGTTGAATTTTTTTGCTCTTTTATTCGAATGGAACCTTGGAATAAAAGGAAATATTTGATTTAATTTTTGCGGTATTGGTTTCTATATCACTGACTTGGCTGATGCAGTACAATGTTAGAAAAATTCAGGATTCTGAACAAAAATGGCATTTTGTTCCTCATGTCTAATTCAGGTTTTTTTTGTTTTTTTTTTACCTTTGATGTTATCATTAACTTTGTATGGGGGACTGTATATTTGAATTTGTATATTACCAATTTAATGAATTACTGTATTATTTCTCTGGTAATTTTTTCATCAACTTCGAAAATATGTATGATTATTTTCAATAGGAATTTGTGATACTGTTGATGTACTTACATTAGCTGGTATATTATTTTAATATTGAAATATAAAATAATATTTATGTTTCCATATTAAAATAATATTTAAAATTTTAAATATTTTTTTACTATTAAAGAGTAATTTTTATCATTTTGTTTGTTTTGGGGTCCTCATGTTCCACTTAAAAATTCTCCGAACAATTATTATTCCATTTTTAATGGGAAGATATTGCACTCTGGGAAGGTTTCGTTTGTCTCTCTACGGCATTTTTTGCACTCTTTAGGCTAATGAGACCGGTACCTACTGTTTAACGTGGAGTGCAACCACTAACAAATATCCATACCACCGCCAGGATTCGTACCTGAAGTCTGTGGCACTAAAAGCCAGAGGCGCGTTTCTGGTAAGAGATGTAATGGGAACTGCTACATATTTTATTTGACAAGTAGGAGAAAAATCTGGAAAATTCGTATGCAATCCAACTTTTCAAGCGCCTTTACGCTTACTATAAATTGTCACGATCTTCATCGTGTCTCTTAGTATTCAAAAACAGTAGCTGCAACATGCGTCGGATTTGTATACGAGAGTTTTCTTATTCACGTTGCCACTGAGATACGAGTCAATAAATATTTAACATTACGCCTAAAAATGTATTAACATTTTTGTAGTTTTATAGTTTATCATGTCAGGTGTTGTGAATAGTATAATGAAAATTCTACATGATAAATAAGAGTATAATCAAATGGAAACAATGATAAATAATGATAATCCAATAACATCGATTGTTTATCAATTTTAAATAGCCAAGAAGATATTATTTGGATTTTTTTAATAATCATTTCTGATATTATTTTATTACGTGTCTCTTCCCCCAGGAAATCATTAGGGATGTCAGTGGAGTTGGAGAAATTTACGTTTGCTTTTACTCTGGTAATAAGAATCGAAGTATCAATCAGAGATTTTAGTTTGCTCTTTCTTCACTGTTGTTGGACATTTTTTTATTCCGTTGTATATCCGTGGTTCTCTACTGCCGCGTTTGTGAAATATCGCCCATCTGCATATAAATCAGATCGATTCTTATGGGGTGCTTGATGTCTTTCTTTCCTTTATTTTTTCAGATATTCCTTAAGGTTGCGTTATTGTGTTGCTTTTTTCCGATATATATTCACTATTCCGTCCATTTATTTTCCTTTCACAAGGTGTCCTGTTGATATTTTTTCCTTCCTTTTATTCGAATGGAACCTTGGAATCAAATGATATATTTGATTTAAGGTTTTGCAGTATTGGATTCCGTATCACTGGCTTGGTTGATGCGATTCGATGTTTGAAAAATTCTGGATTCTGAAAAATATATGAAATTTTGTTCTTCATTACTAATTCAGTGTTTGTTTCTATTATTTTTCTTTTTAAATGCTGTCATTATCTTTGTAGGGGATATTGTATTGTTCAATCTGTATTTTACCATTTAAAAAATTACTATAATATTTTAGTATTTTTAACGACTTTACAATATTATTTATTTTTTTTATACGAAAAATTTAGGTGAATAATTTTGAATGAGAATGTATGATGCTACTGATGTAGCAATCCTAACTGGTAGATTATTTTAATAGGGAAAACTTTTTTAAAATTGCTTTTATTAAAGAGCCATTTTTAGCATTTCTTTTGTTTACGGGGCCTCGTGTTTCATTTACATATTTTCCGAACAAATTATTCTATTTATGATGGGAAAATATTGTACTCTGGGAAGGGTTGGTTTAACAATCTACGGTCATGTTGTGCACATGTTAGGATAATCAGGTTTGGACCTACTGTTTAACATGGATTTCGAAGCAATAACAAATATCCATGGCACTGCCAGAATTTGAACCTGAAGCCTGTGGTACCAAAGGCCAGAGAACTAGACAATTGGCCATCAGGGTGCATATCTGGAAAAGAGATGTAATGGTAACTGTTACATTTGAGTTGACATATGTAGGAAATGTGGAAAAATCGTAGGCAGACTAACTTTTCCAAGAGCTTTTTCGTTTCGTATAAATTGTCCCCATCTTCATCGTGCCTCTTAGTTTCCGATAGTACTAGCTACCTCGGGCGTCTCTAGAGGAATTGTGTATGAATTTTCTTATTCATGTTACCACTGGGATACGAGTCCATTTTTAAAATTATGCCTAAAAAATTATTAATATTTTTGTAGTTTAGTAGTTTGTTTATCATGTTAGTTGTTGTGAATAGTATAATGACGTTTCTACATTACAAGATAAATAAGACTATAATAAAACGGAAACAATGATAAATAATGATAATAAAATAACATCGATTGTTTGTAAACTTATAAATAGTCAAGAAGAAATTATTTGGATTTTAAAATAATTATTTATTATATTATTTTCCATCCTCCCAGAAAATCATTGGGGATGTCAGTGGAGTTGGAGAAATTTACGGTTACTTTTACTCTGTTAATAAGAACCGAAGTATAAATCAGAGATTTTTTGTTTGTTCTTTCTGCACTGCAGTTGGCCTTTTTTTTTTTTTTTTTGTGTTCTTTTTTTTTCATTTCGTACGTATATCCGTGGTTCTGTAGTAGCCGCTTTTGTGAAATATCGTCCATCTGCATATAAGTCAGATCGATTCTTATGGGGTGCTTGATGTCTTTCTTTCCTTTCTTTCTTTTTCAGATATTCCTTAAGGTTGCGTTATTGTGTTGCTTTTTTCCGAAAATATATTCACTATTCCATCCATTTATTTTCCTTTCACAAGGTGTCCTTTTGATTTTATTTTTTACTTTTAGTCGAATGCAACCTGGAATCAAATGAAATATTTAATTTAAGGTTTTGCAGTATTGGATTCCGTATCACTGGCCTGGCTGATGCGATTCGGTGTTCGAAAAATTCAGAATTCTGAACAAAAATGAAATTCCGTTCCTCATTAATAATTCAGGGTTTCTTTTTTTTTTCTTTCTTTTTTACTTTTGATGTTGTCATTAGTTTTGTATGTGGGACTGTAAACTTAATTTGTATATTGTCATTTTTATGAATTACTATATCATTTCTCTAATATTTTTTTATCAACTTTAAAAATTTGTATGCATATTTTGAATTGGAATGTATGATGTTGTTGACATACCTATATTATCTGGTAGATTATTTTATTATGGAAACGTTTTGAATCTTTTTCACTATTGACAAGTAATTTTTAGCATTTTTTCTTTGAGGGGTATTCTCGTGTCCGCCCTCCCTCGGTCATAACTAGTGCACACTTTTGACTAATTAGATTGGGATCTACAGTTTAACGTGGATTCCGAACTCCTAACAAACTTTTATGCCACCTGCCAGGATTCGAACCTGAAGCCTGTGGTACCAAAGAACAAATCGGCTGCCGATTGGCCATCAGGCAGTGTCTCTGGGAAGAAAGTAACGGTAAGTGCAAGATGTGCGTATTTGCTTCACAGGTGGGGGAGGGGATCTGAAAAAGTGATATGCAGTCTAATTGTCAGAACTGTCAGTATCTTCCTCGTGCCTCTTAGTTTCCGTTAATAGTAGCTGTAACGGACGTCTGCAGCAGATTTGTATATGAGTTTTCTTAGTCACGGTTCCACTGGCATACGAGTAGATAAATTTTTATCATGAAGCCTAAAAATTATATTAACGTTTTTGTTGTAAATGTTATCATCTCATTCAAAAAAGTTAAATGAACTGTGAGCAGCATGATTTTCTGAGAAAAAAAGAAATTGTTAAATAATTGGTGCCAGGCGTAAGATAACACGAAGTTTGCCTGAACTCGTGTTTGCGTTTTAATTTAACCCCAAATACTCATTTTATTCCAGAATTAAAATTTAATTTCGGCAGAGATAACTGGGGATGTTCCAAGAAGATATAAACATGAGATACAAGTATAATCGGGGTTCTAATTATCTCACAAAAGTTTTTTTTAAATTCAAAAGAAATAGTTCCCCACTTTTTATACGTCATTTACAAATTTCTTAAAACCAAAAATCCATTAAAAAGAAATGTGAGATAAACAATTGGATGGTATTTATTGGACTGATCTCGACGTTGGGTTAGTGGTATTTTTAATAATTGTTTTTTAATTGTATGATCACAAAAAATTACTAGTATTTGTTGTTGTTATTACTAATTCTCCTGGTGCAGGAAAGTCTACACCAGGATCAAAGGATCCCGTCACAGGCGACTGGGCCATGGTTAAGGGTAATATGCAGCTTTACATTTAGCGAGGAACCACTAGATCTGAAGACTGACTAAACCTCAAGACAACACTTGACGTTCATATGAACGGCCTGATGGCCAACTGACTAGTGCTCTAGCCTTTGGTACCACGTGCTTCAGGTTCGAATCCTGCCGGTGGCATGGATGTCTGCTAGTGGTTCGGAACCACGTTAATCTGTAGATCCCGGTCTAATTAGTTAAAAGTCTGCAAAAAATGACCATAGAGCGACAAACCAAATCTACGATCCTATTAGACCGGGACCTACGGTTTAAAGAAGATTCTGAACCGCTACCAGCATCCATGACACCATACGGACTCGAACCTGAAACCAGTGTTATCGAGAGCCAGAGCGTAAGCCAAACGGCCATCAGGCAGTATTTGTAAGCATCTAATGAAAAAATGACGAGAAAGAATTTGACAGATGATAAATTGAACATAAAAATTAATAGAATGTATCTGTTTGCATTTGTAAATAGAATTCATTTTTATCAGTCGAATTGCATGTTTATATTACACGACATAGCTCTACTTTTAATATTAGCTGTAGTTAAATATAGTTTCTACATCTACAGAATCGTCTTTAAGTGCTTACGAAGTGCATTTCGTTGACCCTTTGATGAATTCTCACCCCCGCCCAGAACAAGAAGTAGAAACTTTTCCTTTCCGCTTCCAGACAGGAAAAGGCTCAGCACTGAATCAGCACTTGGCGACGCCAATAAAAGCGCCAATGACAACCATTCGGAGCACTTACTCCAATTTAATTCAGGTGCTCATTGGCCAAGTTCTTCGCGAACTCATCAGAGGAAGATTAACCCGAAAAGTAATTATGTTGGACAGAGTAGGAATTGGGTACTAGAAGAAGTGATGCATCTTTTGCTTTGTTTGATACTTATTTTGTTGGAGATTGATAACAGCATGAAAACTGCTAAGTACATGCTAAAATGTTAGTTAAAAATGTATTTGAATTTTTGTTTTTCATTTTAATGCTATAATTAATCTCATTTTATTGTTAAATATTTAATGCGTGTTATCCCATATGCAGGAAGTTTGTTTCTGATCGTTGTAAGGTAAATGGTAATTAATTTCAAAATCTTTTGTTGGAAATGGTGCAGATTCTTCATTGTCAGCTACGTTGTCTGATTTTCATTAGTGTTAAACAATAAAAAATGTAGGCTTTTGATGGCTGAGTGGCTGGCGTTTGGTACCACAGTTTTCGGGTACAAGTTCCGGCGGTGACATGGATGTTTGTAGTGGTTCGGAATCCACTTTAAACCTGGGGCCCGGTCTAATAGGATCGTAGAGCATTGTGGGAATAGTGTGACTTGCATCCGTACCATATCTTCAAGCAACACGGGCCCCCTGGGTAATGCTAAATGAGTAACAGTCGTGTAGCCCTTATTTATGGTATAAAGATAACTGCCTCTGTAGTACCAGCTGCCTTAGAAAACAAGATTAAGAAATATAAACGTCGGGAACTGTAAAGTGTAGGCCTGTCCGACAGGGTATCTTATAAAAATGTTAAATCTGCAAGTTTTTTGTCGTAACTGAGGCCACAAGTGTTCGATGTCTTGATAGTTAGTTACTCACTGGATGAGAAAATAATGATTTACTTTGAAATATTATCTTTAAAGTAGATTTCAATTAGTGTATTTATTTCTTAAACTCACTTCTTCTATTTTTATTAAACTCCGAAAAGATTCTGTTCCTTAGACAAGTATTTATCTTTTATTAAATCAATCTAATTGTATTTAAAGAGCAACAGACAAAACAAGGATATGAATATAATTTAGCAATGTCTTTGAATTATAGTCACCTTAGACGAAGAATTGATTTAAATGACACCAAACCAAATATAAATTACCCCTTTTACGACTACCTTTCTTTTAATTGACAATAATTTATTATTTACATCAATAATTATATATTAAAAATATCGAAACGTATTTAATATTTGCAACAAATTCTAACAAATATATATATATAAATTTCTATAAACTTCAGTATCCCTTTTTCATAGGGTATCTTATTAGATCTCCACACCTTATTAGACAACAACATCTAGATCAAGTCCAAGAACCCGCGTGGTCTCAGGGAAGGAGGAAAAAAGGCATGGGCAGCGTCTGTTGTGATAGAACACCTGCATGTATAAGTCCGACTTGGCTCCGTGACTCTGAAGTAAGAGGGCAGTGCTTCCCGGGAGTATTTAAAGTAGGAAGTACCCCTCATTTGAGTATCATATGGGAGAAACACTCAAACTCACACCAGGTAGTCCGACTCACAGATTACATTATGATGCTGAACATCCTAAACGCCATCCAGTCTCTTAGTGTCCACAACAAAGCCGCCAGTGGATGGAACCTCCTCTCTAATGCTCACCAGCTGCGCGCGTTGCCACTGAGCCACGAGTCGGGCCAATTTTATCATAATATAAATTAGACTATTTTTTACTGCGTTAAGAGGACTTATGAATATTATGTTCCCAAGGTCAAAATAGAATGTGATATACGACATAACTAAGTAGTATCTTATTTGTAATTTCGATTGATAAAAAATAATAGAGAAAAAGAATAAAAATTAGAGATTAAATTAAATCTTTTAATTTTTTTGATGAAGAAATAATTATGTATATATAGGGTGATTATAATTAAAGTCTCACATTCAAAATGTTGTAAAAATGTTATAAATGAGTTCACATTTGAACTGAAGATAATTGGAGAAGGGGAAACAGAACGACATCAATAAAAGTTTCCAAAGTGTATTAATAGATGACGCTGTAAGACGCATAAAGAAAGTGAATTCAGCTGCCAGTGATATTTTTAATTGAAATTGCAATGTATTTGGCATTGAGTTGCACATTAAACCATCTGCATTGTTCAATGTGCTTGATTGTTTTTTTTTTCTCGAAAAAAATTGCTTCCAAGTTATTTAACAGTTGTGCCATTGTTAGTGGAAAGCCCATGCACCACGGCAAGGACACACCAAATTGAGTGGAAAATTCGGTTTGACTGTTTTTTGATGCCATACCGTATTTCTTCTTCAAGTATCTTCAATTCAAATTTAAACTTATTGTGACAAGTGTTTCCTTTTTTACATCATTTTGAATAGGGAACTTTAATTTTAATCACCCTATATATATATTCAGATTCAACAAATATAAATTGATTAGTTATAGTGAGTTTTTTCTTTTTTCATGATTTTTTCTTTTTTCATGTTTGTCTTTCACGATATTACGCTGCGTTATTTTATAGCTGACTTAAAAGGACCAGGTTCAACTCAAGCAATCCTCAATCAAAAGACCATTCACCCCTTTAAAGCTGCCATTATTAATTACCCCATCCCAAACTTTGTTCTCCTCCCCAACAACAAGATTTTGAGAACCGCGCTGGGAGATAATGGGCTTCACTGACAATTACCCACTCACCGCGAAACCAGAAAGCAAACAAACATCCCCCCGCCCACCCCCTCTTTGGGGGAGAAGAAAAGAGATGAGATAAAAGTTTCTTAAAACCGAAACCGCTTGCATTTGTCCCCGGAGACTACCAACCAATCGGACGCGCTGAAAGGAATCCAATCAATGGCTAACACCCCTGATAGTGGGGAAAGGTGCACCGATGGCGGTTTAATTAAGGCACCGGTATCTTTGAAGGTCTTAGCAGCGTTTAAACATCAATCGGCTGGGAAGAAAAAAAAGTATAAACGGTCGCAAAAAGTAAGCCAATTTAGTCGTTTGGCGTTTGCCAATTTAGGATATGAAAGAATACTTTTGGAGGAGTTTTTGTTAATATGAACCACTTTACAGCAATACATTTTACTTTGAAAATCTGCCGTCTTTTTTATTATCATATTTATTGTATTATCATTGATAAATTGCTTCAGATGCCTAAAGGAAAGCTGAGAAATTTTTGAAAAGCATTATAACCCTATCATTGATTAGTCAGTTCGCAATTTTACACAATTAAATCAATGATGATGTTTTGTGTCACCTTCGGTCAAAACATTAATGTCCCAAATTTCAATATTCTCACCGATTGTGGAAAATTCTCCTCTTTAAAAGCTACTAAAAATTCAAATAATTATTACTTAATTAAAAACAAACATGACAATGCCCATAATTGTATTACACATTTAGATATTTAGACATACTTTTAAGGAAAAAAAAATTCGTTCTACTAGTTTAGGTTTATAATACTAAATTGGGAGCCGGATGGCCGAGTGACAATCGCTTTTGAGCTAGGTGCCAGGTGTTCGAGCCCCGACGGTGCCATAGATGTTTGTAGTAGATCAGAATCCATTTTAAATGTTTTCTATATTTTCAAGGCTAAAATAAAATGTAATATACGGCATAACTAAGTAGTTCCTTATTTGCAATTTCGATTGCTGAAATTATATCTATCCATTTTTTTGTTACAAAAGAACATACATACAAAATAGAATTTTATATATATATAAATAAATTATTCCAGTTCAACAAATATAAATTGATCAGTTATAAGTGAGTTTTTTTTTTTCATGTCTTTCTTCTTTCACGATATTACACTGAGTTACTTTTATAACTGGTTTAAAAGAAAGACGTTATAACCTGATTAAAGAGAACATATATATATATATATCTATCACAGATTAGCACTCTTATCACAGATTAGCAGACACAGTTAAATCAATGATTACGTTGAGTGATGAATGAGGGGGACCGCTCACTCAATAAATAAAAGTTTATAGGTTTCAAATTTCTCACCACTTGTGGAGCATTCAAAAATCTACCATCTTTTTTTATTATCATATTTCTTGTATTATTATATATATATGTGTGTGTGTGTTTCAGTTCAACAAATATAAATTGATCAGTTATAGGGAGTTTTTTATTCTTCCATGTCTTTCATTGTTCAAAATATTACGTACAGTTACTTTATAACTGGATTAAAAGGTACAGGTTCAACTCTAGCAGTCCTCCATCAAAGAACATTCACTCTTTTTAAGCTGCCATTGTTAATTACCCCATCCCCTTTGTTCTCTCCTGCAACAAGATTTTCAGAACCCCTCACCACGAAACCAAACAGCAAACAAACATTCCCCAGCTGACTCTCCCCTTGATGGGGGTAGAAGAAAGAGATGAGATAAAAGTTTCTTAAAACCAAACCGCTTGCATTTGCCCCGGAGATTACCAACCAATCAGAGGCGCTGAAAGAATCCAATCAGTGGCTAACACCCCTGATAGTCGGGGAAAGGTGCACCGATGAGGGTTTAATTAAGGCACCGGTATCTTTGAAGGTCTTAGCAACGTTTAAACATTAATCGGCTGGGAAGAAAAAAGGATAAATGGTCGCAAAAAGTAAGCCAATTTAAGTAGCTTGGCATTTGCCAATTTGGAAGTGAAAGAAAACTTTGGAGGAGTTTTTGTTGCTATGAAACACTTTAGGTAATACTATTATTTTAAAAATCTGTCATCTTTTTATTATACAAGCTAATTATAATTAAAGTCCCACTTTCAAAATTTGGTTAAACGAAAAGAACCTCCCGTCACAATGAGTTCAAATTTGAACTGAAGTTACTTGAAGAAGGGGAAATGGTACGGCATCAAAAAATTCCAATTTGTATTAATAAATGGGGCTGTAAGTTGTACAATATAAGTGATTTCGACTACCAGTGATATTTTGGATCGAAATTTCAACGTATTTGGCATGAGTTGCACATTATACGAACTATAGTGTTCAATGTGCTTGATTGGTTCGGTTTTTTGACTGAAAAAATGACTTCCAAGCCATTCAACATTTGTGACACTGTGAGTGGAAAGTCCATCCACCACGGCAAATACATACCAAATTGAGTGGAAACATTTGGTGGAATGTATTTTGATGTCATACCGTTTCCACCTTCTTCAAGTATCTTCAATTGAAATTTGAACTCATTGTGACGAGTGGTTCTTTTTTACATAATTTTGAATGAGGAACTTTAATTATAATCACCCTGTACATATTCCAGTTCAACAAATATAAATTGATTAGTTACAGTGAGTCTCTTTTTTTCGTTTCTTTCATCGCTCACGATTTTACACTGAATTATTTTATAATGGGTTTTAAAGAACCAGATGAGAAATAAATATATAAAAGTTATTGCAGTTCAACACATATAAATTGATCAGTAATAGTGTGTTTTCTTTTTCCATGTCTTTTATCGTTCACCATATTACAGTGAGATACTTTATAACTGACTTAAAAGAACCAGGTTCAACTGACGCAATCCTCAATCAAAGACCATTTACCCCTTTAAAGCTGCCATTATTAATTACCCCAACCCAAACTTTGTTGCTGGCATATAAGGCTTCACTGACAATTACCCCTCACCCCGAAACAAGAAAGCAAACAAACATCCCCAGCCCACCCCTTTGGGGGGGGAGAGAAGAAGAAAAGAGATGAGATAAAAGTTTCTTAAAACCGAAACAGCTTGCATTTGTCCCCGGAGATAACCAACCAATCGGACGCGCTGAAAGGAACCAATCAGTGGCTAACACCCCTGATAGTCGGGGAAAGGTGCACCGATGACGGTTTAATTAAGGCACCGGTATCTTTGAAGGTCTTAGCAGCGTTTAAACATCAATCGGCTGGGAAGTAAAAAGGATAAACGGTCGCAAAAAGTAAGGCAATTTAGTAGCTTGACATTTACCAATTTGGAAGTGAAAGAAAGTTTTGTTTGGGTTTTGTTAATATGAAACACTTTGCTGTAATATATATACTACTTTAAAAATCTTCTATCCTTTTATTAACATATCATAAAAATATGTTACTATACTTTTTTCTGTTCTAATGCAGCTGGCATTAGAACATATCTTGGATGCCTTAAGGCAAGCGCTGCACAGACGTACTCACTTTGCATTACCCAGGGGGCGCGTGTAACTTGAAGATAAGCCACGGACGCGGAGTAACAATGGTCCCGCAGCGCTCTACGATCCTATTAGGACTGGGACCTACGGTTTAAAGTGGATTCGAACCACTACAAACATCCATGGCACTGCCGGGATTCGAACCCGAAACCTGTGGTACCGAGCGCCACTCGGCCATTCAGGCCCCTTGTTACTATACTAGATGGCGAAATTTGTTGCCACGCGAAATTAAATCCTGCAAATATTTCACTTATGTGCTGGCTTTTTCGTGGCTCAGTTATATTAGATATTCATCGAAATGTTAAACTGAAATAATCGACTCATTCGACGAGCTGGCAAAAGAGAAAAAGATGAATGAATTTTAATTTATAATTTGCTTATGTAATTTTTTTTTTAGAAATTAAATTTTTATTTAAGTGTAATAATGGTTAGTTTTAATGTTCTTTTTTTCATGTATTTGAACCAAATGAGTGCAATGCAAAAATCCTTAATACAATAATTAATATATGGAATTTCGATTTCAGATAGTTTTTCTTTACTTATAGTTTACTATGGCCTATTATTTTTCATAAAGGGTTACGCTTTATTTTGCTGAGTGTTCCCTTTCAAAACAAATTCCGGGAATGCTTGTACATATAGATATATAATCAGCAAAAGGGCCTGAATGGCCGAGTGACCAGCGCTCGGCTCCACAGGTTTCGGCATCGAGTCCCGGTGGTGCGATGGATGTCTATAGTGGTTCGGAATCCACGTTGAACCGTAGGTCTCGGTCTAATATGACCGGGACTCTATCCCAACAAAATGAATCAGGTACGTAAAATGAATCAGAAATCTTGCCTTGGCCCACTTCAGGGCTGTTGCGCCAATGATGATGGAAATGAGCAAATACTAGATCCTAGAAGAAGGCGTAGGCTATATTAAACCTATTTTCTAATAACATGCATGTTATTATTATTTCAATTCCATCGAGGACTTGGCAGTATTTTCCACGTCCCTGAGAGCAACCCAAAGTGGGCAACACCGACGTACGCTGTCACTCATTTAGCAATACCCAGGGGATACGTGTAGCTTGAAGATATGCTATGGACGCAAGTAACACTACCCCTACAACGCTCTACTATCAAATTAGACCTTGAACTACGATTTAAAGTGGATTCCGAACCACTTCAAGCGTCGATGGTACCGTCGTTACCCGAACCCGAACCCCTGTGGCACCGAGCGTTAGGCACTCAACCATCAGGTTCCTATGTTTTTTTTTCTTCTAATGCAGCTAGCAGATAGACCGTGATCTTTCGCCATAAGGACTGCGCTGATGTTACTCACTTTGCACTACCCAGGGGACGCGTGTAACTTGATGGTAAGCCACGGACGCGGAGTAACAATGCCCCGCAGCGCTCTACGATCCTATTAGGACTGGGACCTAAGGCTTAAAGTGGATTCCGAACCACTACAACACCCATGGGCAAAGCCGGGATTTGAACCCGGTACCTGTGGTACCGAAAGCCAGAGTCATGTTCCTATGCAATTTATTATAAAAGATATAATCAGATACCAATTCCTTATGAAATTCTGGAACAATTTGTATTGACTTTTAACCGAAATAAAACTGGTTTACTTTAAAAATTAGAATATTTTTAACCAACTAGTAACACATAAAAGAATATGTCAAGATTAACTATTAAAAGTGTACGCAAATTCCATCTGCGCTTGAGCAGATTCTTAACTACTTTTACTCTTGTATTACAAGTATAAGTAGTTAAGAAATAAGACCTCAAGTAACCTGCATAAAATGTACGATTCTTTCGTTTCAATTAAGTTTGTTTTCGAGTTTTGAAAAAACATTCTCAAAGTTTTTAATTCTGGCTTCATTAAACTTGTCCTGTCTAGACGTTTCTCTCTTAAATTACAAATTAGTCATAAAGTTCGCTAAGTTTTTCGGCTATTAGGATTCTTTTTGTCTTTCATTTTCTACAATTAACTTTTTGGTGTATTTAAAAATGAATTTTTTGTAGAGAAATATATATTTTAATCAACAAATTATAAAATTTATAACTAATACAAGTATTTTTTTTATAAATTTACAAGAAATTTAATAATAATATGAGTAAATATTTTAATTAAAATTTATTTATTCTGCTTAACTCAAGCGAACCACGATATATTAGTATGGAGTGATATTCACGAAATCTTAAAAGTCAGTTGTAATAAGTCGAACAAAATTACCTAGTATTTAAATAAAAATGCAGTAATTTTTGTTTCGTCTTGATAACAATTTAAATCATTATATATATCTTATTCAAAGGCGCAACAGTCCAATGGTAGGTCAAATATACCTTTTGCAGATTTTGAAACATGAAATGTTCTTCTTTTTACGTGGTACCTTTGTCAGCCCTACGCCCAAAACTCTGCAGTCATATTATACGGGGACCTACGATTTAAAGTGGATTTCTAGCAACTTCAAACATCTATGGCACCTCCGGGAAACGATCCCGAAACCTGTGACATCTATCGCCAGAGATTATATCATTTTACTCAGATTAAAATAATGATTTTGTAACATAGAAGTGAATTGTTTGAAAATATAACGAAATACACTCCTATTAGTGGCCCAGTGACTACATATGCAGCTAGCATGCCTGTCCTGGTTTGAATCGACTTTTGGCATTGTAGTAATAAAAGCTTGCATAAATGAGGAGACTAAACATGATTTTTTGGACGTGACCTTCATCGATTGATGTTGATGGTCGATCACAGCGCTCTTCGTCTTCAATGCTTTCTCTGCCTTCTTTGAACTGTTTATACAACTTCTAAACATTTCTTTCCGATATATAAATACTCACCGATTGTCTTCAGCAACATTCTATACATTTCCGCAAACAAAATTGCATTTCAAGGTTTGACTTAATTAAGTCAAAGAAATTTCAAAAATCACCGAAATCAGTTTTAGCGTCTCACAAGGCCAAGCATAACTCAAACATTAGAGAGTTTTTGAATACCGTATTTTGGACGTCCGTTAGCTTTTTCTCCCTAGCGTTGCATGCTCATAAGAAACATTATTACAGATACGCATGCGCAATTTCCTATGAGCATGCGCACTAGGAAGAAAAAGCTAACGGGCGTTCAAAATACGATATGCAAAAACTCTCTACTAATGAATATTTTGACGTCAAATTTCCCACAGATGTCAAGGACAGTGCCGACCACCTAAAAAGAAAAATACATTAAAATTCCTTTTGCCATATAAATTGAAAATTGGTTTTACTTTTTGGGCACAGTGGTAAATTAAAAATTTCCTTTGCAGCCCTTGAGCTAACATATATGAGGATCCTGGTTTGAATCCACAGGTGGTATTTTTGTAATCAAAACTTTCAGAAACGAGGAGACTCGACGACGATTGGGACAATATATGTGAAAGTTTCGCATTGATATTCAGACACACAAATGCAAGATAGTTATCCTCGAAAGTCCTCCTGGAAAGACACTGCCCTACCGTCATCAATCCTCGGTGGGTTATTTGTGTGATACATGAATCGAACAAGAAACCCACTGTTCAACAATGCAGAAGACCGAATATAAATCATTGTATTAAAACAAATTACTACTTTTCATCTTTGATACTTTCAGAAATTGAGTTAAAAAAAAAAAAGAACCTAAAATAAAGTTTACACATGGTTTACTTCTCTAGAGAAAGAAATTCCACCGTTGTGTTTAAAGTAAGAAAAGTGCCCTTCGAAGATCTTTTCTCACTAAATTAATCCTGCAAAGTTTTCGTTTTCCGGTAGCGTGTAATTACGGTTATGAATCTCACCCGAGAATGCTTAAAAGATTTGTGAAACTTCATAATAAAAGTCATTACTAAAGTATTGGAAAACAATTAGTGGTGCAGAGAATGTTTTTCAAGAACTTAGTTAAATCTCTTGTAATCACTTTTAAAGAACACATTCGAATATCGGGCTAATGATGTATCTGTTAGTGCTCTTCAAAATGAGATATAGCGCAGTTTAAAATTTCTTCTTTGAACTATCCAAACTTTTTGAAACATTTACATCTTGTGATGATAAATGCTCAAATAGTTTCTTGTTATTTGAGAACTACTCAGCGGACAAACAATCATAGCGGCAAAGAACTCATTATGTTTTAGATTTAACAAATGTTATGAAAAGTTCAATTTTTCTAGAATACTTTATTCCATTATAAAAATTTAAAGGGATTATTAAAATTACGAAGAGATTAAAATTATTATTAAATTTCGTATTAATATTAAATTTCAAAATAATTTATTGAAAAATGTTTCAGTGCTTATTTGATGGCCGAAAATGTTTACCACAGGTATCGGGTTCAAATCCCGGCTTTGCCAGTGTTCAGTGCTTCAGTCGTTGGAAAATTCATTACGCTCCCTGGGTAGTTTATTGGTGCAGCATGGCGAAGAATTTGCCAGCTGCATTAGAAGAAAATAAAATGTTATGTTGGAAAATTCATTAATTTTATAGCATAGAATTTGACTTATGTTGCGTTACTGCCATTTTTTGTTGAAATTTGTATTTCACAATTTCATTCTCAAACCTTTCTTAGATAATTCATCTATTACCATGTGTGAACATGTTGTCCTGGTTAGGGACCGTGGCGTTATCCGAGAATGAAGGCCAAGTAAATAAAACTCCATTGCAAATTTTGGCGTAAAATGGTACTTTGGGACCTTTAACTCTTGAAATGCTTTATGAATAACGTTAATCTTAAGAAATTTACTGGAGAATTTGGCTTTTGTTTGAAGTGTTTGTAGTATGGTTTTGAGCCACATTTGTATATCTAATAGCTATAAGTACTCCGTAGTGCGTGCCTTCTTCTAGAAGTTCCAGATTTATCACTTTTAGCATTTTTCCTTTTATTGTATTTGGAATACTTCATTATTTTATTTATGCCTAGAATTTTCAAACATTGATATATTCTTTTGGCTAATGAATGTTATAGCATTTCTTGTAGAATTTGGGAATACTTCATTATTTCATTTTTGCCAGAATTTTCAAACATTGATATATTCTTTTGGCTAATGAATGTTATAGCATTTCTTGTAGAATTGGGAATACTTTATTCTTTCATTTATGCCCAGAACTTTTAAACATTGATATATTCTTTTGGCTAATGAATGTTATGGCATTTCTTGTAGAATTGGGAATACTTCATTCTTTCATTTATGCCCATAAACTTTCAAACATTGATATATTCTTTTTGGCTAATGAATGTTATAGTGATTCTTGTGAAATTTGGAATACTTCATTCTTCATTTGTGACGATTACTTATATGTTTACACATAAGTTTAATTTAGCTGAGCAGATTTGTTTTTTTCTAGAATTTTCCTGATAATTCTTCAGAGAAAATTCCCTTTATTTCTTTAAAATTTGGAAGCGTATTTCGAGTTATTTACCTTCTATAATCGACCTTGTATTCGACCAATAGTGCTAAACGTAAAATTTATTACAAAATATTTATCCAATTAAATTAGTAAGGATATCATAAAATTTGAATGCCATTTTATGGCTTTTTTTTATAAACTGATTGTGCTTTAATTTAGCTCATAGGAATTGTTTTTAATTGCTTTTTTCATTTAGTATGAATATTAACCCTTTAAAATATATAAACTATTTATATAGGAAGAGATAGAGCTTATGTACTTCATTTCATAAAACATACAAATAAAGATCTTCCTACTACCACTGTGTTAAAAGTTGCAATTTTTCTATACCACATTACGAAAGCTAAATTATTGAAGTACTATACTGATATTACTTATTTTTTAACTTTATTGATAAATCAAGTACTTAATTCAAATTTATATATAATGTGTTTTGAGCTCAACAATAATAATGTTTGTGCGTTTTGGATATTAATGTAGATTGGTTAATCATAAAAAAGATAATTTTTTATTATTTAGGGAATTGAAAAAGAAAAGTTAAGTTTAAAGAAGAACTAACACTGAATGCTGTTTCACGTAGTGTCGAGATTAAAAATTAAAATCCTTCACTAATGTTATGTTTCTTTTCTACGTATATTAATTTGACATTTAAATGTAGACAGTTACATTTTCAAAATGTATTAAAATTTTTGTATTTTTGGATTAATTTCAGTGTTACATTGTACTAATTATTACCTTATTAATGCTATTTTAAAGGAAATTAAATAAAATTTCTCTCTCAATATGAATTTTAAATATTTTTATTAATTCTGATAGTTTTTGTAATTTTAACTATTTGCTATGTTTGATTTGGAATTCAAATATACACCAATGTCATGGTAATTTTTTTTTAGAATCCTTCTCAATTCAAGAAAATATTGTAGTTGTATGTTAGAGAAGTCTGAAATATGAATATATCTTTTAAATGTAATCATGTTAAATATAATAGTAAGATTATTAGACAATTTTTTCGAATTTTAAAGAAATTTTGGGCCGTTTCTCCTATGTTATATGTAAAAACGATCTCCTGTTTTTTTTTTGCTTAAATTGTGAATTTTTATAAATGTCACCTCTATATTTATTTTCTTATAGTGTGGCGTAGTTAACTACTGTCTATTTTTTATATTATTGTAACGTCTAGACAGGATGTTGTCCTGGTTAGAAGTTCATGGCGTCTCTTAAAAATCACGAAACTATAAACTAAAAATAAGAAAGAGTATAAATTTTTATTTAAAACACACAATATACTCTAATTTTTCACGTTATTTCATTCATGTGGGTTTTAAAACAGACATGAAATACGTGAATGCTAAATATAACGATTTGAATCGGAACAAGTCGCGTGCACTGTAGTTCATTTTGAATTGCCTGTCTTTCAAAATATAAACAGATTATAGTTGCAATATGCTCAAAAGAGTGTCTGAAGATTAGTTAATGTTAATAAAAAATCAATTTAAACATCACTTAACAGACTTCTCAGTCTGAATTGATTTGTTTTTCGCGTAGTATTTAAACAATTGTTTCTTCATTAATTTCTCTAGTTATTAATTTTTGTTACATTCCTGTCGCTATTAAATTTTAGCGTTCTTGTGAGAATTCTGCACTTTACGGTTCAGATTTCACTTAGTCTCTTTTCCACTCCAAATGGAGTGGCCAAACCACAGTATTTTGTAACATCAGATGCCATTTTATTTGTTTATGTGGATACTTGCCAAAAACCACAAGGGAAAATATTGCCAAATAATTAAAACTGTGTAGAACTCCTGTTATTGTGTGATGCTTCAGAAATTTCTTGGATTCCTGAACATTTGTATACTCCCACGTGTATTCTTCCAGCAAAATATGTTCACGTATGATAAATTGAAATTCGTGATAGATTTCAGTTTTTAAACTTTTACACGTATATATATTTTGTATTTATATTATTATTATCATATACAAAATTATTACCAATTATATTCTGTTGATAACAGCGACAGTGAGAAAGTTTATTTTTAATTCTGGTCTAAAACGATTATTTTGGTGATTGCAGGTTAATTGTTTTTGTCATTTTTTGTTACTTTTACTTTTCTTTTAATTATTTGTAATCAATATTTTATTTTCAAATCCGCCTTTTGACATTAATAAACTTATATTATTAATTAGTTATATATTTTTACATCGGATCTTCGTAAGTAATGTATGTCACGAACAGTCCAGCTACAGGTAGAAAACTTCAGGGGGACTTTTAAGGGTAATCCCCTAATGTGTAGTGGCAACTTCCCTCACTTCTCATTAGAAAAGACATTTCTCAGCTCATGATCTATCGTCAGTCACGATGGAATAATTCATCACGTAGTCCGTATTCCATCTGTAATTTTTCAGACCTGCGAATGTCGCATAGACATTCTATAATTATCTGTATCTTATTATTCATAACACTGGATATCTGCTATTAGATTTTGAGTGAAAGGTTGTTCTCATTAGTGCAAAACACTAATTGCATTTAATATAACTACCCACAACACTACTTGTCTGCTGTCAAATTTGAGTGATGAATTATTATTACGTACTTGTCAACATTATTGTACTTGTTACATTTCTCTCCTGGAAATGAAATACCAAAACTCTTCCTGTCAAAAAATGCTAAAACTCTCCCTCCCTTTGGAGAAAACTTTAAAAAAAAATTTCTGCGGAAAAACATGCTATTTCACATATTTACTTATTCGCATTGCACATATATAGCACAATACAGAAATTACTTATGAAACTGGTAAATTCCTGCTAGCGCTTTGTACCGAAGTGGCAACAAGAACCTTTTTATTTTTATTCATAAAAAACCAAATTAAACCAATCAATCAAGCAGCAAACTATTCTTTCGATTTAACCAGCACATCGACTGATGCGTTTGACTTGGCATTGATTTGGCGTCGTCGTAAGAAATACGCCACACTTTTTTTTTTTTTCCCATCGGCTGTCCGAAAATTTGAAAGGAACGCCCTTTTACCACCCCACGGGGAGACAGATAGTCAATGATTAGACACGCATTCTGCTGAAGAAACCGGGCACTTACAGATTACGTTTGGGAATTGATTAGCTCCTTGGATCTGTACCAGTTTAATTATTTTGTGGTTGATTTCTGCTTTCTAGTGATTGGCTTTGCTGTGTTTAATTTAGGTAGGCGATTCTTTTGGACGTTGGCCCTTGTAGTTACTGTTAAAGACAATTGTTAGATCAAGATTAAAGGGAAAATCTGGGAGGAGATTAGAATCATTGTTGGTTTTTTTTTGCAGAATTAACTAAATGCCTGATTCGGGGCTAAGTGGCAAAGTGCTCAGAAAGAATGAAAGAATTATAAGGTTTGGATCCGCTTGCGGCATTGTTGTAGTATCACGTCAAATATGTATGTTAATATATTTTTTTGTATTAAGACAGAAAATGGTTTATAATTATTATGTAATTCATGTGTAATGATAGTATGTTTTGTGTGTATTCCTTGAAGGGTGTATGTGATGGTCCCTAGCCTCTTACTGGATGCGAATCCCATCTGTTCAAAGAGATGACAAGTTTCTGGATGTAGCAGGTCTTTGCCGCTACTGTGATTGAAAGTGATATCGTGTTTTAATTGGCGGGACATTGTCAAGAGCGACAGCTTATCAAGACAGTTAAGACAAATTTACCTGCGTTAGAATTTTTATTGGTGAATGTTTTCACGAACGGAAATTCCTTTTGGCGGCGAATAGTTGATATGAATGATTGGAAAACCACAGAATAAAGGACTTGCCTTCTCTACATCCTGATTAAGTTTTCGGCAATCACCCTACCAATGAAAAGGCCTATATGCCCAGGGGCGGATTTTATTATAATTCCAGAGAATAATGAGTGAAGGGGCGGGTGGATAAAAAAGCATAGATGATGACATCTTTGTTGTCTCCAACATCCAGACATAAAATGGATGTTGGAGACATGAGAGATAATCGGAGAAAATAGAGACACTGAAAACCACGAAAAAAGAAGGCAGAACGAGGTCATGTACATCGTCCTGCGTTCCAGAGATATTAAATATCTCTGCGGTGAGGAAATGGCGCACCGCTACTAGCTGGCGATGTTTGCCTCCGAAAGATGATTCACAGCGAATTAGCAGAAAATACCTGACTGCCGCTCTGATGCACAAAGAATCTGCGCATCAATCTTCATGGTGACCGGCTTCCCTTGCGCCTGATTATCGTCTGGCATAATTTGGCATAATTTTGGCATATGGAATTTTCGGTTTATATGTGGTATGGGTTATTGTGGATTTCTAGGTATATTCCTTTTAAATGGGTTATTGCTAAATTCTTAATGATTAATGTGCGGTTGAAAAGACGATTTAGTGTCTTCAGTTTTGGTACGAGTTATTGTATATTTAAGAGTTTAAAATTTTGTAACAACACCGTAGTAGTGAGACGCGAACCCATGATTTTGAATGACGACTATCAAGTTGGAGGCACAAGGCAATTATGCCTGCTTTCCCTTTTCCTATTCCTCCCCAAATTCGCACCAAATACTTTAACTGTAACCGGAGCCTCGAGCTCGCGTATATCTTCGATTTTGTCATAGATGAGGCAAAAATAAAGTAAAGAGGAAACGTTTAGGAAAGATCAATGCACCATATAAATCTATAAGTAATAGGAAATGTATCTGAAGTCGAAATTCCCTATATTAATTATTTTATTGATAACTTTAACTCTGCATTCATTTTATTCAAACACATAAATAAAAGAACATCAAAATTAAGATGGATTGCACGGAAAAAATAGTTCTAAATTAAAATTTCTTTTTCTTTTCTCTTTTGCTATCTCCTCGATAATATCGTATATGTCAACCTGTATATTTCGTTGAATATTTAAAAACTAAATCACGAAAAAATCAGCTCAATCTACAAATTCTAGCACGATAATAAAATTGGCATTAATTAGATTAACACCGATTGACATAATGACATTTAATAAATAACAATGGGATCTAAGTGAGAAATGGCCATATGTTTGAAAATGTGCCCATATTTCACTTTTGGGTTTAGGGCAGCTCATGCCCACCATCCTCCATTTTATTGAGCCCCTAGTTGTATATACTTATTTATATAAATTATGAAATGAGGTTTTATATACATTTGTGGCAATGTGTGTAAAATATCTCACATCTATAGTCAGAATGCCTTAATGGGACTTTGCCGTGCTTTTCTCCCATATGACACCCAAAACCCTTAAAAGTTCCTTTGGAAAGTACTGCCCTCCTTTAAATGTTTAACTTTGTGGGCTGTTCGTGGTCTACATGACGACCACGGATGCTCTACCCTCACTTTTCTAACTAGTAGTGCTATACAAAGCCCTAGGTACACGGTTGAGTTTTGAAGAATAGTAAGAAAAGAAATATAAACTAAATGAGAGTATTTCTTAAATTGCGATTTAAATTATCTTTAAATTACTAAGTTTGGTTTCGGATGATCGTTTTTCTTCAAAGGCGGCCAATGGGATTTATTTTACTGTAAAACAATATATATACATTTGATATGAAGTGACACAATAATTTAGCAATATAAGGAAAAACTATGTACTTCACATAAATAAAAACTAACTTTAAATAACAAAACTATCTATTTTTAACTATTTATAAAACTATTTATTTTTCTTCATATATAGAAAAAAAAAACTTAAGATTGGAATAACCGGTGTCTCTTATAAATACATTTTTGTAAATTATTACGTATTTGTAATGTAAATGACATTAAACTACGCCATTCTAAAAAAAATATTTTCCCTGGTTATAAACTATTTTCTTTTTTGAGAAGTAATTTTTAATTTTGTAAGCATTTATTTCCATATCATTTTGACCAGGTATTTGTAGAATGTAGGCTTTATGTGGCCTCTCACTGCAATGATTCATGACTGATATAAAGCTATAAATTTTATTGAATTTATGATATTTTAATTGATTGAGTATATTTATTACTTTGAACTTTAATTACATAAAAAAATGAAATTTTTATCTAATTATCAAGCTACAATTTTACCCATAAAATATATGGATACTTTTTTGGAGGAGTGCGTCAGGGATGTCTTAGGCAATTGCTTCTTATTGTTTTCTTATTGTTTTTTAAATTGCTTTCATAAGGTAAAAAATTAATAAATATAGATAGTTAAATATTTTTTATTGGTTTATGTTTAAAAATTTTTTCTGTGATTCAATAGATTACATTTTTTTTTTTTTTCGTATTTCTAATACAGCTGCCAAACACATAACGTGAGCAGTTTGGTCTTGATACCTTAAGGCACAGCGCTGCGTAGGATGGTTGTACAGACGTTACTTCATATAAATAAAAACTAACTTGATATAACTGCATTACCCAGGGGTCGATTGAACATCCGGTGTCTCACAAAATATATTTTTGTTGCTTATAATTAAAACTATGATTATAAGTATGTTGTAAAAATGTGACATTAAACTATATCATTCTAAATAATATTTTATAACTTGAAGATAAGCCACTGACGCAGAGTAACAATGCCCCTGCGCACAACATCTCACACGTACAACGCTACAATATTTTACGATCCTATTAGACCGAAGGACCTACATACTTTTGCGCGAGTGATTTCCGAACGTCACGATAAGTTAAAAAAACCATGGCCCCGTTGTACCTCGGTTGACACGAACTTTTTTTTAAGAAGCATTTAAAAGTTCCGAGTAGTTTATTAATGAAAATTAACAATTAAAACTTATTAAGAAAGTTCAGGAGATAAACATTTCTTTTTCAAAGTTTTGATTAATCTGTTAATAAATTTTGATTCGAATTAATGATCGAACTTAAAAATTCAAATGAAATGTTTATGTTTATTTTTGAATTAAATATGGAAAAAAAGTTATTAATAACTTTAGATATTTAAAAAAATTATCCTTGATTATTCGAAAATTTTACATTTGAATAATATTTGTAAAATCAAAATCAATGTTTTATTTTTAGCTGATTTTGTTAAGAAAATTTACACACTTCGTGTCGATTCTAATATACTTTATTTACACCAAAGTTCATCTTATCTTTGAAATAAATAAATAAATAATTTATAAATTACAGTGCGCTTATAAAATTTTATTATTGTTAACTATTAAGAATATGATACTGAATTCATATTTGAGAAATTTTTCATCTATGGATTACAGGAAAAATTATTATTTAATATTGCACACTTAAACAATAATTGTGAAACAAACAGCAAGGAATTCATAATTTACTACAAAAAAAAAAACAAAAACAAGTATAGTTCGACCATAGATCACTTGGAATGATAAACATCTGGTTTAACGGCGGAACGAAAGAATTTGTTATTTGTTAGAGTGTCAGCCAGATAGATACAAAGCTGCTTTGAAAGGAATATATATATATATATATATATATATATATAATATTTGTTCGGAATTTCTTTCATCAAGTTTTTCTTTACTATGATACATTTTAAAATTTTAAGTATTAAAAATTGAAACTCTATTATAATTGAAATACATCCTAAATTACATTTCCTTCCCTAAGACGCCGTTCTTTTTCAACCCCTTGAATTGCCAATTTTTCATACGATTGAAGTAGGACTAAGGCACTACCGTTAAATTTCCTTCACTGAAACACAATTCAATCACTATTTTTGCACAGCTGTAGAAACATTTTTCTAGGGTGAGTGAATTATGCATAATTTACTTGATACTTCCCTGGCTTCCTAATATATTAACCTTTTCGCGAAGTTCATTGTCAATTTAATCACATTACCAAAAAACTCGCCAAACGTCGCCAAATTGGCGATAGTTATGCAGAATGTGCACTTTGTGTACTTTTTTAAGAAACAAAGGTAACACTTATACCAGTTATCTAATACAAACTGTCACCCCGTTTCTGTAAAAACTGGTTTATAATAGAAATACTCTTCCGCACATAAAGTGTCACGGGTTTATTTGATTTGTCGCTCTACGGTCATTTTGTGCACAGGTTAGCCTAATTAGACCAGGACCTACAGTTTAACGTGGATTTCGAACCACTCACAAACATCCATGCCCCCGCCCTGATTCAAACTTGAAGCCTATGATACCAAGAACCAAAGAGCTAGTCAATCGGCCATCTAGCCGCTAAAGTGACACAGGTGAGAGGTTTTGGTTTTCCTTTATTTGAAATCCTTAGTTTTAAAAATACAAGGTGATAAAGTAACTAATTAAAAACCATAAGTTTTAAAGGTGTTCTAAAAATGTTAACATTTCCTATATCTAGACGAGAAACTTGAATTAATTTGGACGCAGAAATAAATTAATAGTTTAAAAGTTACTTTCAACCTCATTCCGCCCATATCACGTTAGGACATTGGGTGCTTGTACTTATGGTTTTATCGTGTGGCCGCTCAATTTTATTCATTTGCTGATTGTTGTAATAAATATCCATTAAACAATTCAAACAATAAAAAATATTTTTAAAAATTATCACATGTATATTATATGGAAAAAAACTTCTATTGTATCCTCTATATCCCTAGGATATCCATAAATTTCTATTCACTCTGTTCATAAATTAAAATTAAGGATAATGAAGTTCAGGCAAAGAAAGAGACAGAAGCAAAACAAATTTGACTTATTTGTAAAGTCTATTTATTAAACAAAAGGAAAAAGAGCAAAAAGATCCTATATGTTTGACATAATTAATAAAAATTGCGATTTTTAATCCCTGAGCAAATTTCAAAAAGAACATATTTACAAAAACAGTATAACATGGTTAGTATGATGGTTGATATGGAGTATGTCTCCCGGACGATGCAATACAGGCCTTACAACGCCTAGGCATGCAGAGTATCAAATTATCAATCTGATCTTGGGGAATATTTCACCACTCATCAAGCAATGCCCTCCGCAGTTCCGGTTGACAGGTGGAAGGAGGTTGACGGGCTGAATTCGACGGCCAAGCATATCCAACACATGCTCCATTGGATTCAAGTCCGGTGAGTATGCTGGCCAATCTATACGGGTGATATCCTCCAATTGAAGGCATTCGTCTACAATGTTTGCACGGTGAGGACGGGCGTTGTCATCCATAAACAGAAATTCAGCATCCATGGTGCCTCAAAACAAATGTACATGTTGTTCCAGAATGACACCCTGGTAGATGTGGCCTGTCATCGTTACACTCTGAACATGCAGGTCAGTTCTGGAACCAAGAATAATTCCTCCCCAAACGAAAGCCATCCTGCACCACCGTAACGGTGTCGTTCAATGGTGTTCTCTTGGTGGTGACGGGTACCTGACGCTCTCCATATGAAAGTCCGGCGAGAACTGAATCAGACTGCAAACTAAACCTGGACTCGTCGGAAAACATCACACAAGACCACTGTTGCTTTGTCCACAATGCATGCTCTCTACTCCTGGTTAGTCGCAGGCGACAGTGAGTTGCGGTAAGTGGAACACATCTCACAAGCCTAGGAGCATATAGACCAATGCGCCCTAAGCGTCAGTACACGGTCTGCCTTGAAACTGTCGTAACGGTAGCTGAAGAGATCTGACGAGATAGGTCTGATGCTGTGCTCCGTCTGTTTCTTTTGGCAGTAACTGCTAAATACCGGTCCTCATTCGGCGTCGTAACTCGGGGGCGACCTGTGCGTAACATCTACTCACATTACCATCATCTTGGAATCGTTGCCAAAGCCTGGAGATGACACTCTGGGCGATTCCAAGTTCCCGGATACTTCCAGCTGGGTACGTCCACATTCCAGTCGTCCGATAATTCTACCACGTAAAAAATCATCCAAATGCTTCCTTTGTGCCATAACTATTCGGTTATTGCACTGAAAGGCTTTTAAAGCGCTTGTGAATAGTTTTACTTTTTGCCACTATTCCTTATATACCCCTCTCTTACACTCTCGTCATTGTAGCGTACTATCCGCGCCATCTGGTGGTTTCCTGTAATTTGCATATTCTTCTTCAAGATGTGTGTGATAATTCTACAGGTGAAATTTTTTATTTTAGAGTTCAATTTCTGTGTGATTCTGAATTATCCTTAATTTATGGACATGAGTGTATATCCTCAATTCAAAAGTTCCTCCATTATACACTAATTAATAACAAAATTATATTTTAAAAAATTTATTTTCTTAATTCATTATTTTACAAAAGAACGTTTAATTATTTTCAGCAATCTTAAATTTTTTAAAAATATATTTTGTTTTCATGTGTAAACCTAACATTTTCTTTGTATGAGTTTGTACAAAATAATATTGAAAATAAGAGATAAAACAACATGAAATGAGAATTCATGTACTTTTTTATCAGATAATAAAATATTATCATTTTAACACTAGAAATAAAAACATTATCTTTTAAAATAAACATTAATCTGCGATATTTCGCGATTACTTTCAGAAAAGATTTTGTGCGAAAAAAAGTTAATTGTACATTTTTAAATTTAATTGGAATTTAACGAGAAATCAAGATTATAAAAAAAAATAATAAGTTATCAAATGTATAGTAATTAATATTAAACTATACATTTTCTTGTGTAAATGACTAGAAAAATATCTCGGAAGTAATTAATTAAAGACATTCATTATTCAAAGAGCAAAAAAATGTGATAAAAAGTAAAAAAAATTAATTCATAACTAATTAGAACAATAATAATTTTAAATATCGTATCACAAACTCTTTTATTCATAAAATAAAACATAAATATAGAAATTTTATGCTTTTTCACTAAATATTCTTTGAAGTTTAAACTTTGATATTTAAATAAAATGGATGTTATTTCTACGTAATTTAAATTTAAAACATTAAATTTATTTTCAATTAGAATATACGTGTTTTTATTTCAGTACATTTTTAAAGAAATAATTGAAAATTAATTAAGGAGGTATAATTTATACATATTAATCAAGAAAATTTCAACATTTATTACATTGATATAGTCGTTATAGACGGCCAGTTTTTACTTGGTATGAGAGCTTTGTTATTGATAAATTAATTTTTAATGATAAAATAAAATTCTGTACTCAATTATTTTATTTTTAAACACAATTTCAGAATCATTATTTTAAAATAGCATCTAATTAGTATCTTTATAGTTTTGTAAAAATTTATTTAGCAAAAAAACTTTAAAAGTCAATGCATAAAGGGAAATATTAATTAAATGTATATGAAGACAGAAACTAATTTTTAATTGATGTACAATAAATAATCAAACAATTATAAAGTATTTAATATCTATAAATTAAATGAACTAGGCAAAAAACTATTATGATTATAAGGCACTATTATAATTTTTTTTTAAATTTATTATATAAGTTGAATGGTTTTATAAGAAACATTGAAAAAGCAAAACATTTTATTTATTTATTTTGGCTTTACATTTTCTAATGTAGTGAATTATTGAAGGGTATAAAATAACCTAACATAAAAAATAAATTTAAATTAATTGTTTATGAATTTGAACGGAATTAAGTGACTTTTTTTTTTTTCATTTCTTGATTATAAATATTCCATTCTTAAAAATCTATTATTTCATTAATTACAAGCAAGTTGTAGTTTCTCCAAATATAGTGAAATATCTCTTATGAATTTAAATTAAGGCTTGTATTATTTAAAAACAATCTCAATTTGACTCACTAAAGCTTAATGAATCAAAATGTTGTAGAGGCATCAACGTAAAAACTCTATATAAAAGGGCAGCACAAAAGCAAAAATTTACATTTATTTATAATAATAATGGAAGGCTTTATTAATAGTTATTAGGTTTCCAATATGAAATAGATTTATTCGAAATCCAGCAAAAGATACCCACATTTATTTATAATAATGTTTTACAATTGTTTATAATAATATTAAAATATATTATATGTATAGAAGAGTAACTGGAAAGAATTAAACGCAAAAAATTATTAATTTAAAAATTACTTTCCCCCTCATTCCACCCATATCGCGTTAAAACATTGTCGCTGTCGCTGACAAGTAATTTCTTCGTACATTATGTTTATCTATTATGGGTGAAAAAAATTGGATTAAAAAAGTTTAAATCCATTTAAATTTCATTTACCTGCTGACTGCTGTAAATAATATGCATTAAACTATTCAAACAATAAAAAAATAATAAATGCATATTATATAAAATAAACCCCTATTATATCCCCTATATCCTTACAATATCCTTAAATCTCTATTATACCGTTTCCAAACCTAATTCCTTATAAAAAACATCTCCCATTTATACACTAATTAACTATCAAAAATTGTTTTAAAAATATACTATCTTGATTCATTATTTCACAAAAATTTTTTAATTATTTTAAGTAATTTTTAATTTTCTTAAATATATTTTATTATATGTAAACACGGCGTTTTCCTTATATGTATCTGCAACAAATGGTATTAAAAATAAGCAAGATATAAAATAAAATTAAATGGGAATTAATGCACTTTTTTTTTACCAGATTTAGATAACAGTCATAAAAAATATTATCTTTTTAACACCAGAAACAAAACATTATCTTTTAAAATAAACATTAATTTTCGATTATTTTAAGAAAAGATTTTTTTGTGAGAAAAAAAGACTTAATTGTATAATTTTAATTTCAATTGTAATTTAACGAGATATCTAGATTACAAAAAATAATAATCATAAATTATCGAATTTAATTAATACTAAACTATAGCTTTTCTTGTGTAAATGATTTGAAAAATACTCGAACTAATTAATTAAAGACATTCATCATTGAAAAGTAGAAAAAATGTGATAAAAAGTAAAAAAATTAATTAGAACAATAACAATTTTAAATATCGTATCACAAACTCTTTTATTCATAAAATAAAACTTAAATTTAGAAATGTTATGATTTTTTTACGAAATATTCATCGCAGTTTAAGCTTTATGTTTAAATAAAATTGTGGTTAGTTCTGTGTAACTTAAATTAAAAACATTAAATTTAATTCCAATTAGAATACAAGTGTTTTTATTTCAGTACATTTTTAAAAAATAATTGGAAAATTAATTAAGGAGGTATAATTGATACACATTAATAAAAAGAAAAATTCAACATTTATTACATTGATATAGCCTTTATAAAAGCTTTTTTTTTTTACTTTATATGAGTGCTTTGTTATTGATAAATTAATTTTAATGAAATACTCAAATTCTGTACTCTATAAATTTAATTTTTCTTTTAAATACAATTTCAGAAATATTATTTTTAAATAGCATTTAATTAATATATTCCAAATATTATAAATATTAGCAAAGAATTTCCAAGTGTTATAAATTTACGTGAAATAACTTCAAAAAAAAATCAGTACTGAAAGAGTAATATTAATTAAATATATTTGAAGGCAGCAAGACAAGTATCAATATCAAACAAGACCAGTAAATATCAAGCAAGACCAGTATTTATTTCTCAGTACTCATTACATCGCAATTTTAATAAAAGTACAATATTGTTATTTTTATTTGTTATTTATTTTCAATGTTTGTTACTTTTTTGCTGCTGTTTTTGTTGGAATGGTTTGAGGTAATGCTGCAAAACAAAGTGCATCGTTTATCCTCTGATATCTTCAAAAACTTTATTAAAGATTTATTAGTATATGTCTAGACATCTTTGAGGTTGCAGACATTCTCAATTTTGCTTACAGGTGATTATATTTAAAATTTATAATTCGAATGGGGCCTAGAATCACTAAGCAAATTGTGCTTTTTAAATTTTTAAACAAATACAGCTTGGTTTTGAGCTCGATAAGCCATATAAAACAATAAATTACCGTGTATGTACTAAGGATAAGCATAAAAAAAAAACATAGACTAGATAATTCGTTAATTAGGTCTCCAGGACCCGTCAGCTACGAAAATGAATATTTTGGTTTTTAATGTAGGAAAAGTCGATGGCCTTTTGTGATACAAAAGTCCTTTAGCAATGGGCAAGAGCCCATTGCCAAACACCTTATATAATTTAGACCTGTTGTGATAAACCATATGTAATTGTACTACTGTGTTCAAAAAAGTAAGACCATTTAATTTCTTTTTCAAAAACTCTTTATTTATTCTTCCAAATTTATTTCATCGCCTTCAAAGTAATCCCCTCCGGACACAATGCGCTTTCGGATCCTCAATGCAGGCTAAAAAGTCATCGACAAGGATGATCTTCAAAGCGCGCGGCGATTCACGTTGAATCTCTTCAATCTCAAAATGGTGTCCCCGGGTGGTTTTTTATGTTTAGGGTATAACCAGAAGTCGAACTTTATATACCTCTTCTAAACATTTCTTTTCGATATAGGAAGGCTCACTGAATGCCTTCCGCAACATTCTATGCGTTTCCGCAAACAGAATTTAATGCAAGCTCTTTGTTCAATTAATTCAGACATTTCAAAAATCGCCGGAATCAGTTTTAGCGTCTCACAAAGCCAAGCGTAACTCAAACACTCATGAATATTTTGACGTTAAATTTCACACAGATGTCAAGGACAGTGCTAGCAACCTAAAAAAGAAAAAGAAAAACTGAAATTCCATAAGTCCCGGGAATTTTAAATTGAAAATTGGTTTTACTGTTTGGACACAGTATTATTTATTTTGTTGTATATTTGACGAAATTGAAGACACTTTGTGGTATATCTTGCGTAATCGCATGATTCTTGTAATATACTTTGTGATACATGTGTCCTTGCAAACCATATTCTTGTGTATCATTAAATGCCCTTTGTGATATATCTTGTGAGATAGAAGGCACTTTGTAATGCACTTTTTGTAATTCTACGCTTTTTGTAGTGCAAATGGCATTGAATTTTGCTGAATGCCTATTTGTTACAATGGTGAATGTCCTCAGGTATTTGAAAATATCAAAAAATAACATAGTTTCGTAGAGGAAAAAAAATGTAATTATATAATGTGGTAAATTATTTTTTTGTTTCATTATATTTTTATCCTTTTCAAAGTCAACATAGTGAGCATCGTTTTTTTCAAAAAAACTTATTTATAAAACCTATATCAAATTGAAAAATATTAATATCTAATTAAAAAATAAAAAATAAAATTAATTAATATAAGAAATAATATGATTAATTAATGTCTAAATAAAAATATTAATCTAATTTTAAAGTCGGTGCAAATACTTGTGTAAACACTACAACAAACTACATTAATAGAGTATCTTGTAGCTAATTATTTTTGTTATTGCAAAAAGGTTTTAAATTGGTTTATTGCAAAAGTAAAATTTATTTATTAAAGCACAGAAATATATTGATGTTTTATTATTTCTAACATACACTTTTATACAGATTCTCCACATAATCAGATCAATCTTGTGTGACCCCAAGCTACCAAGCTTCAGAAAACCCAAGCTACAGTCCATTAAATATAGACATTACAGGACACTAAGAATGAGAACTATCGCAGAATCCTTGCAAAACAACAAGAATATTTATCTATAATCTTCACTGAACTATACCAGAAAATAAAACCTCAAATGCTCCAATGCTACACGATATTTATTAAATAAATCTTTTTTAACCAGGAGTTTTTATTTTGAAACCTATTCTTCGCTTAAGTCCCAAAACTTTTGTTTCGTATCAATGATGACAAACGTGAAATCTTTATGATTCTGATGTCGCATTGCCTTAATTTTCCAAAAGGATTATATGGATCACTACACGGATTGGGCAACTAATCACCATTCAACTTGCACAAGTTTCATTCTTTTTAGAATTTTCCTATTCATACCAGATATTTGGTAGAAAAAATTCCAATTATTGTCAAATCCGCTTAATTGTTCCTTTTGCTAAATTGATTATTTTCTTTCCGGTAGTGATTTTTACCTCCAACTTGTTTAATGGCGGTGGTAGAATTCTGTCAAAACCCAAAGAATAATTTCTTTTGAAATAGAGAAAAAAAAATTGAAGACATTCTTTTGACTTTCCGATTTGTTTATTATTTTTTCATCCCATTTTCCATTTGGTAATTTCCATTATTCTCTTTTAAAATGAATTGTTTGCCAAAAACTAAATTTTTTTAGAGAACTTTTTTTTTTTTTTAAAAAATTTTTCTCTTTACCCTTTTCAACTTAACTTCATTTCATTTTAGATAGAAGGAGAAGTTGCTACTTTTCTTTTCCGTCATTCCTTTTTGTGATTTTGGCGAGGATTTCTTTTTGTGTTCATTAAAATGGTATTACAGGGTATTTCGATTTTGGGAATGAGGTAAGCTATAAAAGATCTTACCTGGCAATTTTTTTTTTTCTTTCGTTTTTTTTTTACACTTTTTTTCCATGCTTCATTTTGGTTGAAATAAAGGTTTTAACATCACATTCAAATAAATGAATGTAGTTAGTAGGAATTTCCATGCAATCAAAGATTTAGTTTGTAAAAAAGTCTTAACTCGTTTATAACATTTTCGGCTTAATTTGTGGTTCTCTTTATTAGTCAACAATCTTTCACTGTTGAGGTTGAAGTATATCATGGGAAAAAAAAAGTAAAATAAACAAACGAAGAAGGGTTACATTTTGTTGTTTGTTTACAATTTTTTTTAAATGTAAGAATAAAAATAGAATATAAATTCAAAATAAATGATTAGTTTTTCCTCTACATTGACACTTTTTGTCATCTATTATTATTTTTAATATTTGTTCCATTATACTTTTTCTTTTTAATTTCAATAAAAAAGATATTTAAAAAAAATAATTTATAAAATATACAACGCTTTAATGATATAGAATTGCCTAATTTTAAGTTAGTACAAATGCAATTTTAAATGTTATGTTTAAGTATATCAATAAAAAATGTAGCATAAACAAATGAAACAGGACTGCATTTTTGGTATTTGTTTACAATTTAAAAAAAAAAAATTTTTTTTTTTTACTGCAAGGTTAAAAATAAAAAAAAAAAGAATTCAAAAATAAATATTTTTTTCATCTATATTGAAACTTTTATTTAAACTACTATTCTTATTATATTTTTCTTCCATTATATTTTTCTTTTCAATTTCAACATAAAGAAAATATTTTTAAAAACATTATTAATAAAGCGAACAACGCATTGATATTATAGAATTGCCCAATTTTACAGTTAGTACAAATACTATTTATGCATTACAATAATGCAAAATTAAATAATAAAAATTAAAATTATTATTTAATAATTATGCTAAAATTATTAAAAAAAATAATTATTAATAATTATAATAAAATTATTAAATTACAATTATTATTGTTAATGCTAAATATAAATACCAAAGTACAAATAAACTATATTATAAGTACAGATATATATCGATGTTTTATTATTTTTAATATACTCATTTATAAAGATTTACCCCAGAAACATATTATTCTAACGCTTTTATTAACTTCTTTTTATTCTAAAACGCATTTTTAGAAGAAAAAAAACCACATAATAGTTAATTAAATATCCACATTAAGAAACACTGAGGATAAGAAATATCGCAGAATACTTGTGAAACAACAAAAATATAATCATCATTTGTAATCCTCACCGAACAATTCCAAAATAAAACCACAAATGCCTGAATGCTACTCGATATATTTATTAAAGAAATATTTTTTACCAGGAATTTTTTTTTTGAAACCCATTCGTCGTTTAATTCCTAAAACTTTTGTTTCCGAATCATTGATGACAAATGTGAAATCTTTATGATTCTGATGTCACATTGCCTTAATCTTCAAACAGGATTATAAGGATCACTACACAATTTGGGCAACTAATCTCAACCATTCAACTTGCCACAAGTTTATTTTTTTTTTAGAATTTTCTCTTCTTCATACCAGAGTGTCAGTAGAAAAATTCCAATCGTTGCCAAATCTACTTAATTGTTCCTTTTGTCAAATTGATTATTTTTCTTTCCGGTAGTGATTTTTACCTCCAGCATTTTTAATAGCTGTGGTGGAATTATCCAAAAACCGAAAGAATAATCTCTTTTGTAATAGAAAAAAATTGAAGACATTCTTTTGACTTTTGATTTGTTCTAATTTTTTTTTCCATCTCCTTTCCTTTTGCTAATTTACATTTATTCTCTTTTAAAATGAATTGTTTGCCTAGAGAACTAAAATGTTTAGGTTTTTAAAAAAATTTTCTCTTTACCCTTTTCAAGTTAACTTCAATTCATTTCCGATAGAAGGAGAAATTGCTTATTTTCTTTTCCGTCATTCCTTTTTGTGGATTTTGGCGAGGATTTCTTTTGTGTCCATTAAAATGGTATTACAGGGTATTTCGATTTGGGAATGAGCTAAGCTATAAAAGATCTTACCTGGTATTGTTAATTGTTTTTTGGTATTTTTCTGAGCACAATTTTTTTTTATTACTAATTTTGGTCGAAATAATGGTCATCCCTCTCATTAAAATAAATGAATTTAGTTAGTTGCAATTTCCATGCAATCAAAGATTGGGATTGTAAAAAGTCTCAACTCGTTTATAACATTTTCGGTTTAATTCCTGGTTCTCTTTATTAGTCAACAATCTTTCATTGTTGATGCTTAAAATACAACATGGAAAAAGTAGCATAAACAATCGAAGCAGAACAGAATTTTTGTATTTGGTTAACATTTTTTATTTTTTTTTTAAATATAAGGATGAAAATAAAAAATAATGATTAAAAAAATAAAGCTATAAAAAGCTGGTAATTTTTTGCCCTTTTTCTTACTTCATTTTGGTCGAAATAAGGTTTTTCCCTCTCATTAAAATAAATGAACGTAGTTAGTGGCAATTTCCATGCAATCAAAGATTTTGGTTGTAAAAACGTCTCAACTCGTTTATAGCATTGCTGGTTTAATTTGTGGTTCTCTTTATTAGTCAACAATCTTTCACTGGGGATCTTTGAGTATACCATGAAAAAAAAAGTAAAATAAACGAACAAAGCAGGGCCGCATTGTGATATTTGGTTACTATTTTTATTTAAAAAAAAATATCCTGATAAAAATAAAAAAAATAATTATTCAAAAATGAATATGATCAGTTTTCTCCATCTATATTGAAATCTTTATTTATATTATTATTTTTTGTTCTATTATATTATTTCTTTTTAATTTCAAGTTAAAAAGTATATTTGTAAAAAAAATTATTCATGAAACATACAGCGTATTGATAATATAGAATTGCCTAATTTTAGAGTTAGTACAAGTACTAGTTTAAATATTATCATAATTGAAAATGCTAAATATAAATACCAGCCTAAAAACTAACTTTTTCATTAAAGTACAGATATACACTCAAGAGCCAAAACATTATGACCACCCCTACATTTTGCAATGAACTCGCCTGGATGACGTGGAAGGCACGTATTCATGTGGAAGTGGTATTTAACTGCTGCTGGGGAGTCTGAAAAATCATTCTTTCATTTACTTCTGTGTGTGATGGGAAAGGTTGCAGATCTAAGCGACTTCGATAGAGGGCATATTATAATGGCTCGAACAAGTATTTCCAAATCTGCACGACTCGTGGGTTGTTCGCGATCTACAGTTGTTAGTACTTATGCAAAGTGGATGAATGACAGTGAAACCAGCAGTAGGCGACATGGTATTGGACGTCCACACGCTAGCAAAGAAAAAGGTCGTCGGAGACTGTCTCGCATGGTGAAGCAAAACCGGAGCCAGGCAGTGGCTCAGCTGAGAGCCCAATACAATGCAGGGCCAAGTAGAATAGTATCGGACCACACTGTTCAGCGGACACTGTTGGATATGGGGCAACGCAGCAAAAGTCTTACTCGTGTGCCTTTGCTGACGAAGCGTCTTCGCCAACTACACCTTCGCTGGGCCCGGGAACATCATGACTGGTCCATGGATCAGTGAGAGAGATTTGCCTGGTCAGATGAATCACGGTTTGTCATTCATCACGCGGATGGCCGTGTCAGGATACGCCGTCTTCAAGGCGAACAGTTGCTCCCTCAATGTACAGTGGTCATACACAGGCCGGTGGTGGCGGTATTATGCTTTGGGGGACGTTCTCTTGGGCGTCTCGGAACTCGTGGTTGTGGTAGAGCAGACCATGAATGCTACAGGGTATCTGAACTTCATTGCGGACCAGTTGCACCCTTACATCCACTCTGTTTTCCAGCTGGAAATGGAATGTTCCAACAGGACAACGCCCCTTGTCACAGGCTACAATGGTGTTGGAGTGGTTCCAGGAACATGATGCTAAATTCAGTTAATGTCCTGGCCGCCTAACTCACCGGATCTCAATCCGATAGAACACATTTTGGGATGTCCTGGGACGGCAGCTCAGAGTTCAAAGACCACCAATTCGCAATATCTCGGAATTTCGTGACCGGTGCTTAAACATCTGGTACAATCTGTCTCCGGTCATCTACCAAGGACTTGTGGCATCCATGCCAAGGGGTTGAAGATGTGTTGAGCGTCAAAAGGTGGGCCTACTCATTATTGACAGATGGTCATAATGTTTTGGCTCTTGAATGTATATTGAAGTTCTATTATTTTGAATATAATCTTTTACAAAGATTTTCTCATAATCAAATTAATCTCATGCGTTTTACAGAAAACTTCAAGCTACAGATCATTAAATATAGACATTACAGGACGCTAAGAATGATAAATATCCTCAGAATCCTTGTGAAACAACAAAAATATAATCATTATTTGTAATCCTTATTGAAGTGTTTTAAAAAAAATGCTCGAACGCTACGCGATATTTATTAAAGAAATCTTTTAACTGGAGACTTTTTTTGAAACTTGTTCTTCTTTTAATTCCTAAAACTCTTGTTTCCGAATCAATGATGACCAATGTGGTAACTTTATGATTCTGATGTCACATTGCCTTAATCTTCAAAAAGGATTATAAGGATCACTACACGGCTTGGGCAACTAATCTCACGTTCAATTTCCGCAAGTTTCATTCTTTTTAGAATTTTCCTTTTCATACCAGAGTGTTGGAAGAAAAATTCCAATTATTGCCAAATCCGCTTAATTGTTCCTTTTTGCCAAATTGATTATTTTCTTTCAGGTAGTGATTTTTACCGCCAGCTTGTTTAATAGCTGTGGCGGAATTCTCAAAAACCTGAAGAATAATCTCTTTGTAATAGAGAAAAAAAAAATGAAGATATTCCTTTGACTTTTGATCTTTTCTATTATTTTTTCATCCCATTTTCCTTTTGGTAATTTCCGTTATTCTCATTTAAAAGAATTGTTTGTCTAGAGAACTAGAAGTTTTAGGTTTTTGAAAATATTGCACTTTTACCCTTTTCAAGTTAACTTCAATTCATTTCCGATAGAAGGGAAGTTGCTAATTTTCTTTTCCGTCATTCCTTTTTTTGGTGATTTTGGCGAAGATTTCTTTTGTGTTCATTAAAATGGTATTACAGGGTATTTCGATTTAGAAATGAGGTATAAAAGATCTTACCTGGTAATTTCTTTGAGTTTTTTTCTCCTTTTTTCTTTCTTCGTTTTGGATGAAATAAAAGTTTCTCCTCATTAAAATAAATTAATGTAGTTAGTTGCAATTTCCATGCAATCAGAGATTTAGATTGTAAAAAAAGTCTCCACTTGTATATAACAATTTCGGTTTAATTTCTGGTTTCTCTTCATTAATCAACAATCTTTCATTGTTGAGGTTTAAAGTATATCTCGAAAAAGTAAAATAAACAAACGAGACAGGACTTCATTTCGCTATTTGGTTGCAATTTTTATTTTTTTAAAAAAATATAAGGTTAAAAATAAAAAAATAAGAATTCAAAAATAAATGTGGTTTGTTCATCTATATTAAAACTATTATTTATACTACTATTTTTTATATTTTTTTCCATTATATATTTTCCTTTTTAATATCAACATAAAGAAAATATTTTTCAAAAAAAATTCTAAAACATACAACGCATTGATTATATAGAATTATTATTATTATACAATTTTTATATTATTAGTTAATTATTATTGGAATTTCTAAATATAAATAACAAAGTAAAAATAAACTTTTATTGAATCACATGTATCTATTGATAATCACAGATAATATAGTCTTTTGTCCAGATTTTCCCATAATCAGATTAATCTTGTGTATTTTAGAGAAACGCCCAAGCTGCAGTACTTAAAATATAAGCATCACAGGACTCTAAGAATGAAAAATATCCCAGAATCCTTGTGAAACAACAAAAACATAATCATTATTTGTAATCCGTACCGAACTATTCAGAAAATAAAACCACAAAATGCTCTATATTTATTAAAGAAATCTTTTGAGATTTTTTTGAGACCTATTCTTCGTTTAATTCCTAAAACTTTTGTTTCGAATCAATGATGACAAATGTGAAATCTTTTTGTTTTTGGTGTCATATTGCCTTAATCTTTAAAAAGGATTATAAGGATCACTACACTGCTTGGGCAACTAATGTCACACATTCACCTTCCACAAGTTTCCTTCTTTTTTTAGAATTTTATTTTTCATACCAGAGTGTTGGAAGAAAAAAATTCCAATTGTCAAATCTACTTAATTGTTCCTTTTGGCAAATTGATTATTTTATTTCCAGTATTGATTTTTTACCTCCAGTTTGTTTAATAGCTGTGGTGGAATTCTCTCAAAAACCTAAAGAATAATCTCTTTTGTAACAGAAAAAAAAATGAAGACATTTCTTTTACTTTTGATTTGTTCTGGTTTTTCATCCCATTTTCCTTTCGGTAATTTCTCTTATTCTCTTTTAAAATGAATTGTTTCCTAGAGAACTAAAAATTTTAGGTTTTTAAAAAATTTTACTTTTTTACCCTTTTCAAGTTAACTTCAATTCATTTCCGATAGAAAGGGAAGTTGCTAATTTTCTTTTCCGTCATACCTTTTTTGTGATTTTGGCGAGGATTTCTTTTGTGTTCATTAAATGGTATTACAGGGTACTTCGATTTTGGAATGAGGTAAGCTATAAAAGATCTTAACTGGTATTTTTTTTCTTTGTGATTTTTGCCCCCTTTTTTTTTCTGACTTCATTTTGGTCGAAATAAAGATTTTCCCTCTCATTAAAATAAATGACTGTAGTTAGTTGCAATTTCCATGCAATCAAAGATTTATATTATAAAAAAAGTCTAAAATCGTTTACAACATTCTCAGTTTAAATTCTAGTTCTCCTTATTAGTCAACAATCTTTCACTGTTGATGTTTATACATATCATGGGGAAGTAGCATAAACAAACGAAGCAGGTCTGCATTTTTGGTATTTGGTTACAATTTTATTATTATTTTTTTAATATAAGAATAAAATTAAAAAATAATTATTCAAAAATATATATATAGTTTTTCATCTATATTGAAATTTTTATTTATACTATTATTTATATTTTTTTGTTCCTTTATATATATTTGTTTAATTACAAAATAAATAACAAATATTTAAAAAAAAAAAAAATATTATAAAACGCACAACGTTTTGATAACATAGAAATGAAAAATTTTTAAGTTAAAATTACTTTAAATATTATGATAATGCACATTAATTTAAATATAAATAGCAAAGTAACAATAAGCTTTTTATTAAAGTACAGATATATATTAATGTTTATAATTTTTAATATACTTTTTATAAAGAATTTTCCAGTAATCAGTTTATTCTTGTGCGTTTTAGAAAAAACTCCACATTACAGTCAATTAAATATCCACATTAGAGACACAATGCAGAGTTATTTGCCTAGTAGAACTACAAATTTTATTAATTTTAAGTAATTTAGTAATTTTTAACCTTATATTTTTTAAAAAGTAAAAAATTGTATCAAATACCAAAATGCGGTCCCACTTCGTTTGTTTATACTACTTTTTTTCAATGATATACTTAAAAGCAAGCTTGAAAGATTGTTGACTAGTAAAAATTAGAAATTAAACCGAAAAGTTTATAAACGAGCCGAGATTATTTTTACAATCTAAATCTTTGATTGCATGGAAATTTCAGCTAACTACATTCATTTATTTTAATGAAGGAAAACCTTTATTTCAACCAAAATGAAGAAAGCAAAAAAAAGGGGACAAAAAAAAAACTTTCAACTTTCTTTCAACAGAAACTTTCAGGGGACAATAAAAGTTTTTACCTGGCCTTTGTTCTTTAAAAGAAAGAAATATTACCAGGTAAGATCTTTTATAGTTTACCCTCATTCCCAAAATCGAAATACCCTGTAATACCATTTTAATGAACACAAAAAAATCCTCGCCAAAATCACAAAAAGGAATGACGGAAAAGAAAATTAGCAACTTCTCCTTCAATCGGAAATTAATTGAAGTTAAGTTGAAAAGGTAAAAAAGTAAATTTTTTTAAAAAGCCTAAAAATTTTAGTTCTCAAGGCAAACATTCCATTTTGAAAGAGAATAAGAGAAATTACCTAAATAAAAAAGGGGATGAAAAAAAAATAATAGAACAAATCAAAAAGTCAAATCAAAAAGAATGTAAATTGTATGTATTACAAAGAGATTATTCTTCAGATTTTTGGAGAATTCCACCACAGCTATTATACAAGCTGGAGGAATAATTACGGAGAGAAAGTAATCAATTTGGCAATAATTGGAATTTTTCTAATAACACTCTGGTATGAAAAGAAAATTCTAAAAAAGAATAAAACTTGTGCAAGTTGAATGGGTGAGATTAGTTGCCCAAGCCGTGTAGTGATCCTTATAATCCTTTTTGAAGTTTGAGGCAATGTGACATCAGAATCATAATGTTTTCACATTTGTCATCATTGATTCGGAAACAAGAGTTTTAGGAATTAAACGAAGTCTAAGGTTTAAAAAAAAAATCTCTGGTTAAAAAGATTTCTTTAATAAATATCGAGCATTTGTGGTTTTATTTTCTAGAATAGTTCAGTGAAGATTACAAATAATGATATGTTTCTGTCGTTTCACAAGGTTTCTGCGATAGTTCTTATCGTTAGTGTTTCCTAATGTTGATATTTAATTGAATGTATTGTGGAGTTTTTTCTAACACGCTCAAGAAAAATTAGATTATGGGAAAATCTAGATGTAAAGTATATTAAAAATAATGTAACATCAATATTTTTTTTACTTTTTATATTGACATTTAGCCATAACAATTAGCATAAGTGTTTTTCTAACACGCACAAGATTAATCTGATCATGAGGAAATCTTTATAAAACAGTATATTAAAATTATTAAAACATCAATATATATCTGCACTTTAAATAAAAAAAGTTAATTTTTAATTTGTATTTATATTTAGCAATAACAATAATATTTAACTTTAAATTCGTGTGGCATTATTGTAGTGTTTAAACTAGTATTTGTACTAACTGGAAAACTGGGCAGTTCTATATATTATCAATGCATTGTTTGTTTATAAATAATACTTTTTAAAAATATATGTTCTTGATGTTGAAAATAAAAAGAAAACAATTTAATGGAATAAAAATATATATTAAAGAAAAAAATAGTATAGATAAACGTTTCAATATAGAAGAAAAAAAATCACATTTAGTTTTGAATTACTATTTTTTTTTATTTATATACTTATATTTAAAAAAAAATGCAACCAAATTTCACAATGGAGTTCTGTTTCGTTTGTTTATGTCACTTTTTTTCGTGATATATTACTTAAATCTCATCAGTGAAAGATTGTTGCCTAATAAAGAGAACCAGAAATTAAACTGAAAATGTTATAAACGAGGTGAGACACTTTTTACAATCTAAATCTTTAATTGATGGAAATTGCAACTAACTATATTCATTAATTTTAAGTGCAAGTTGAATGGTTGAGATTAGTTGACCAAGCCGGGTAGTGATCCTTATAATCCTTTTTGAAGATTAAGGCAATGTGACATCAGAATCATAAAGATTTCACATTTGTCACCATTGATTCGGAAGCAAAAGTTTTTGGAATTAAACGAAGAATAGGTTTCAAAAAAATCTCTGGTAAAAAAGATTTCTTTAATAGTAGCATTCGAGCATTTGTGGTTTTATTTTATGGAACAATTCGGTGAGGATTACACATAATGATTATGGTTTTGCAGTTCCACAAGAATTCTGCGATATTTCTTAACCTTAGTGTGTCTTAATGTCGATATTTAATGGACTGTAGCTTTAGGTTTTCTCTAAAACATAAATATAATGGAACATAAATATAATAAAAATAGTATATATATAAAAGTTTCAATATAGATGAAAAAAATAAGCATATTTATTTTTGAATTTTTATTTTTATTTTTATCCTTACATTTTTGTTAAAACAAATACAAATTCTAATAAATACAAAAATGTAACCCTTCTTCGTTTATTTTACTTCTTTCGGTGGTATAAATAAACATAAAAAGTAAAATATTGTTGACTAATAAAGAGAACTAGAAATGTAACCCAAAATGTTGTAACGGAGTTGAGATTCTTTTTAAAATCTAAATCTTTGATTGCATGGAAATTGCAACTAACTACATTCATTTATTTTAATGAGGGAAAAACCTTTATTTCGACCAAAATGAAGTAAGAAAAAAAAAAAAAGCGGCAAAAAAGACCTTAAAGAAAAAAAATATCAGGCAAGATATTTTATAGCTTACCTCATTTCAAAATCGAAATACTCTGTAATACCATTTTAATGAACACAAAAGAAATCCTCGCCAAAATCACAAAAAAGAAATGACGGAAAAGAAAATTAGCAACTTCTCCTTCTATCGGAAATGCATTGAAGTTATGTTGAGAAAGGTACAAAAGTGCAATTTTTAAAAAACCTAAAATTTTTAGTTCTCTAGGCAAACGATTCATTTTAAAAAGAGAATAAGGGGAATTACCAAAAGGAAAGGAGATAAAAAAAATAGAACAAATCAAAAAGTCAAAAGATTGTCTTAATTTTTTTCCCTCTGTTACAAAAGAGATTATTCTTAGGTTTTTGAGAGAATTCCGCCACAGCTATTAAACAAGCTGGAGGTAAAAATCACCACCGGAAAGAAAAATAATCAATTTGACAAAAGGAACAATTAAGTGGATTTGGCAATAATTGGAATTTTTCTACTAACACTCTGGTATGAAAAGGAAAAATCTAAAAAAGAATGAAACTGGCGGAAATAGATTTGGTGAGATTAGTTGCCCAAGCCGTGTAGTGATCCTTATAATCCTTTTTAAGATTGAGGCAATGTGACATCAGAATCATAAAGATTTCACATTTGTCATCATTGATTCGTAAACAAAAGTTTTAGGAATTAAACGAAAGAATGGTTTCAAAAATAAATCCTTGTTAAAAAAAGATTTATTTAATAAATATTGAGTAGCATTCAGGTTTTTGTGGTTTTATTTTCTAGAGTAGTTCAGTGAGGATTACAAATAATGATTATATTTTTGTTGTTTCACAAGGATTCTGCGATATTTCTTATCCTTAGTGTGTCTTAATGTGAATATTTAATGAACTGTAATTGAATTTTTCTAAAACGCACAAAATTTATCTGATTATGGGAAAATCTGGATAAAAGAGTAATAAAAAAATAAAAAACCATCCATATATATCTGTACTTTAATAAAAAAAGTTTATTTTTACTTTAATTTTTAATTTAGAAATAACATTTAATGATTAATAATTTTTAAAATTCGTCATTTAATTAAACTATAAAATTAGGCAATTCAATATTATGAATGCCTTTTATGTCTTGCAAATTTAAAAAAATTTTTTTATTATGTAGAAATTAAAAAAGAAAAATATAGTCGAAAAAAATAAATGGAAATAATTTAAATAAAAGTTTGAATATAGATGAAAAAACTAATGACATTTATTTTTGAAATTAATTTTTATTTTTATTTTCATATTTAAAAAAAAAAAAAAAATTGTAACCAAATATCAAAATGTTTTCTTCATTCGTTTGTTTATGGTACTTTTTTCCATGTTATATTTAAACATCAAAAATTTAAAGATTGTTGACTAATAAAAGTAAACCTGAAATTAAACTGAAAAGGATATAAACGAATTGAGATTCTTTTTACAATCTAACAATTTGATTGCATGGAAATTGCAACTAACTACATTAATTTATTTTAATGAGAGGGAAAACCTTTATTTCAACCAAAATGAAGTAAAAGAAAAAAAAACCAGATAAAAACCTTAAGAAAAATTAAAAGGTAAGATCTTTTATGCTTACCTCATTCCAAAATCGAAATATTCTATAATACCATTTTAATGAACACAAAAGAAATCATCGCCAAAATCCCAAAAATAAATGACGGAAAAGAAAATTAGCAACTTTTTCTTCTATCGGAAATGAATTGAAGTTGTGTTGAAAAGGTTTAAAAGTGCAATTTTTTAAAAATCTAAAATTTTTGTTCTCTTGGCAAACAATTTATTTTAAAAGAGAATCAGAGGAATTACCAAAAAGGATGGAATAAAAAAATAGAACAAAAAAAAGTCAAAAGAATGTATTCAATTTTTTTCTCGATTACAAAAAAGAGATTATTCTTCAGGTTTTTTGAGAGAATTCCACCACAGCTATTAAACAAGCTGCATGTAAAAATCACCACCGGAAAGAAAATAATCAATTTGGTAAAAGGAACAATTAAGTGAATTTGGCAATAATTGGAAATTTTTTTTTCTACAACACTCTGATATGAAAAGGAAAATTCTAAAAAAAAAAATGAAACTTGTGGAAGTTGAATGGGTGAGATTAGTTGGCCAAACCGTGTAGTGATCCTTATAATCCTTTTTGAATATAAAGGCAATGTGACATCAGAATCATAAAGATTTCCATTTGTCATCATTGATTCGGAAACAAAAGTTTTAGGAATTAAACGAAGAATAAGTTTCAAAAATAAATCTCTGGTCAAAAAGATTTATTTAATAAATATATAGCATTCAAGCATTTGTGGTTTTATTTTCTGGAACAGTTCAGTGAGGATTACAAATAATAATTATATTTTTGTTGTTTCACAAGGA